>JAGVSQ010001616.1:0-11029 GCA_022683975.1 Rhyacophila evoluta | reverse complement strand
GTATAAAAGAATATTAAGCAATAATAATAATTAAAGCATCCCATATCAATGAATGGCTTATTTTTTATTTCATCGTTATATGAACAGTGTTATGGTTTATATCCAATACACGTAGAATTATCTAAAATTAGTATATATTTCGTTTTCATGAAACAAAATAATGGTCACACCCAAATGATTTGCATGCAAACTTGAACGTGCGTAGCCCCCTTTAGTCTAATAGCAAACGCACGCTTCTGTTAACGATCGTTAAAAAAAATTCTGGACAGAATGCCTTTTGGGTTGAACAATTTGCTGACAACCGATTCTCTTGACCAAAATCTTCATACTGTGGCTTTTAATATGTTCTACTTATGGAATAGACGTAGTTATAAACGACGTAGATTAATAATTGAACACATTTATTGTATTATAGTGTATTATGTTATCACATCATTAAAACTATCTCTAGTAATACAGTGGGCAGTGGGTATGTTTAACGAGAGTTATCTGTGAGATATTTGATCATTATATTGGTTCAGGTTTTTAAAAAAAATATTTAGAGCGTTTTAATATACATTGTGTAAATTATGTAGGTGTACGATAAATGCTTTATTATACTCTATATATACCGAATTGAACCTCGTGAGTTCCGATTTAGAACATTTAAATTGTTTGTGGGCGATAAATATCGATGATTGTACTCAAATATCAAATAGAGATTGTTAACATATTATATACCCACCCAGAATTTTACATCTAATTATAAAATAATGAATATAAACATATTTAAAAAATAAAAATCACGGAACGATATCTTTGCAAAAAAATTTGTCGATAATATAACACAATGTCAAAATAAGCAGCATAGTAATTTGGCAAATGAGAGACATTGTTTTTAAAGGCGCACCGTGGGGTTGGGCGTGATAAGAAAACCTCCCACGAACAATACAAATTACAGTGGCGGCGAATTAATAACGAATAATTAAAAGGGTTAGAAAAGGTTGGGAGGGGGCGGATTTAAAATAAAACGGCCGTTGCACTGCGCCAGGTGAAAAATAACGATAAGGTTTGTCGGCATTTAAAAGATTTCGGTCGCCCATAAATTTATCTAGACAAAAAAAATTTGCATTTCTCACTGAAGTCGTGAAATGGAATGATTAAAATTATTATTGCAATCGAAAATACGTGCTCTAAATTATTCATAATTTAAAAATTTTAATTTTTATTATTTTATGGAAATTAAATTAGAAGGTATTTTATCTGAAGTCACTGTAAACTTACTTATATTCTTTATTTGATTATATTTACGTGATTTGTAGAGCTTAAATACTTGGTTGTTTTGTGTGAATGGATGGCTAAATAAGTTGACCAAGAAAGTGGCGTGCCATATTTCATCAAATATTTATTTTGCGTCTTCATTCAGCTTAAATAGATCATGTCCGAGATAGTTCATATCATGATTAAACACATATTGGTGATGATTTCGATAAGAATACTTCTCTATCTGAGCAAGGAAGGAGTGTTTCTTTTCTACAACAATTATTAGCGTTAAACATAATTTTATCGTCAAGGTTAACAAGTATACCCAGCACACTACTCATCGGCTGTTAAATCAGTGCGAAAAAGACGAAAGTCATGTACAACCATGTCTGCCCAGATCCTGATGGACAGAGCATCGAGAGTGTTGACAGTTTTAGATACCTAGGGGTACACATTACGGGAAATGGCACTTCGCAAAGTGAGCTTACTATTCGAATTGGAATAGCTGGAGCAACCTTCCATTATATGCAAAATGTTTGTATAAGGTAAAAATCTCTACTGTCGCACAACGTGGCACTTAACAAAGGCCTAAAGTAATCGTGGTTTCCGTTAACTTGCAAAATTAGAATTTTGCTTATGAATTATAATATTTAAGAAACTCGTTTATTTTTTACAAATCGTACGCAAAACAATACGTTCATGTTTGTCTATTCTTCCAACCGGTGGAATTCCAGCGTCATAGAAGACCAGCTAGTACCATACATAAGACGTACTCGGCGGACCTGAAAGATGCTGGTATAACCATAGGCTAGCGGATGAGAGAAACTCCTAGATGCGCCACGAGGCAGCCATATGCTTCGTATAAGGAACGGACATGGCAGAAGAAGAGAAAGTGGTGAGTAAACGTACGCGCTTTGATTCTGGTATAAGGTTGAAAAGGCGTAACTAAACATTTTTTTCAGAAAATTAGAAATTCAGTACGGCACATTTGACGCATTGATCGATTAGGTGAATACATTTTCATGAAAAACATTTCGACAAATAAATATTATTGTAGAGATCTATATATTCCACATTCAGAGCGGATTTTTTTAATAATAATATAACGCGATTTGAAAATTTTAAAGAGAACATTTTATGCTAAAGGAATACTTTAAAAAAGTAAATCCTCAAAAGAGTTGGCACTTGAAGTTAAAAATTAAAGTACTCAAAAATACCTCCCATAAATATTTCGCAGAATTCAAGATGAAATAAAATGTATAAAAAAAACTAGAAAGTCTTTCGGTGAGGTTTTGGTTAGCTTTAATGAGAGTAAAGTTTTTCGAGTTTCTAGAGTCAGTGTGATTAATTATAATTAGTACGGTCTGTTAAATGACGACGGAGCCATTTTATTTACAGCGACTGAATGTTCTTTCATTTATATTTATATTATTTAGCTTTTTTCTCCAGATTTATTGAACATTAATGAATGAATGAGATATTTGTTAAACTTTTAGTAAGTTATTTGTCAACTAGTCAATATGTAATGGTTGCGCATAACAAGATCCTAATCACATACAGTGTTAATAACAAGTACGTACGTACTAAGAAAAGTTACTCCAATAGGTCCAACCAGCGATTGGATGTATAAAAGCTGTCCAACGTCATTGTTGCAAGGAAGAACTTCATTACTTTTTGGATCATATAGTATGATGATTTCTTCAAATATTTGCTCGATAAAACTACATTATTTAAATTAAAATACTCGGATAAATATATTTTTTTTTACTTTTGACACTTGCGTGTGTGGCGACAGAGCTTTCGATTAAAATTAGGGGTATGAGTGGGACGAGTGGATAGTTGGCAGATCTAGTAGTAAGTAATTTGTCTTATAATATTTAATATGATAGATATGTTAAAACTAGAGCGTAACCGGTATAAAATACATATATAATATAAGAAACGTAGACTTCATGCTAAATTTGCTATCGAATTCAAGGCAATTGATCTGCCTAATATGTAAATTGCACGTTGCAGTTTCACTATAACGATAACTTTATTAAATTAGTAAGCTTATATTTAAATACATATTAAACTATTTATTATATAATTATGCCTACTGCTAATTAAAGCGGTTGATCTGAAAAAGTTAAAAAAGAGAAATATTAGAAATGAAAAGATTTAAAAACTCGAAGGTGAAAATGCTGTCATTTGATGACATGCATTGTCAGCAATGCAGCGGGACAAATAATATTGGAATCGTAAATTATATAAAGAAAATCATAAAGAGGCATTTTTGATGATTATTATAATTATAGTGGATTTAACAATTACTTTCCCCTCCACCACCCGCCATGTCTCCAAAACCGTTATGCGGGCGTATACCGTGGCATAAAGAACGTGAGCCGCTCTTCATAAGTGCCAGAAGTGTCTCAGGAGCAGCTTCCCAAGATCTTGGTTGGCGTACTCTAGAGTGTGCGTGATTTTTATTCTAACTAATTATACCCTGTTAAATATCTAGAAGAAATCTTCTCGTTCGCCGAAAGATTTTGCAATTTTTTTAAAAGCTAGAAAATTATCCTTCGAAGAAACCAAGTGGCAAAAGTTGACCGGTCCGACAAATGGTCGAACCAACTTGAGAAGTTATTCCCTTTCAACCGATATATGGGAATACTCCCAGAGGATGTGATCGGCATCCTGCATTTCACCACATAAGCAAGTAGGAGATTCTATACGACCAAGCTGAAAGAGCTTGGAGGCAAAACCACCGTGACCGGTTAAGAACTGGGAATTCCAATGGTCTGGAGTCAATTTGGTTATCTCCATGCGCCACTTTAGGTTTGGAAAAAACAAATGCGTTTTTCGTCTGGATTTAACAGTCAAGTATATGTATATGCTAGTCGTTTGTCAGTGAATGTATATGCCAGTCAGAATGAATAAATGTGCGCTTGTAAAATACTCGCCACCGTAAGTGAACTCTGTGTATACTCGTACATAAAAAATAACACGTTTATTAATGTGCTTACAATTTGTCTAGATTTGACCATATGGAGAATACGATAATAGAATTGGATATGTATTAGAGAATAAAACTGACGTTAGTTCATTTTTAAAGCGATATATATTTCCTCAGTCTATTTAATATAGAGAGATGAATTAAAATGTTTTTCTTTCATACGTTAATTTTTTTATGGCAATCTCCTTCTTTTGTCGTTCAGTAATTGCAACATTTTCGATTTTTGGAAATAGTATAACATGATAATAAAGATGGTATTGTTTCTTGCGACATTGGCATAACATTTTTTTACAAATAAAATATTTTTCTTTAAAAATTTGCATTCAATCCTATTATAAAGTATTCTTGTATCCATTTTCAAAAGAAACTTTATTACGGCATGTCTATATTATTTTCATGAAGTTTTACTAGATTTGAAAAGATAATATTAACGAGCTTCCCTGAAAAACTTTCAGATAAATCTATCTTATAATTTATCATCGTATTTTTTGCAAATTATTTCTAATAACAAATTGTGTTTGGCCATTAGTTAGTTCTATAAAGCAAGAAAGGCAATTAATCGTAATTATTTTGTTTTCGTGGGAATTATCTTATTTTATTTTTATATGTCGTAAATGTTTATTTTTCTTTTCTTTCTATTGCTGACTATTTTTAGTTCACATTATTTAAATGTTTTATTTTTATATCATTGGCTAGTTATAATACGATTAAAAAGAATATATATTATTCAACACTGAAAACTGGAATTTATAAATAAATGTTTAATACCATAATTTGTGTTTAAAGTATTAACGGTTTTGTGTATAACTGTTTTATTTTGATTGACCAAAAAGTCTTAATGTTGATGATATAATTAAAATCTACGAAAACAGTGCAGTACACAAGATGAAGAAGAATACAATTTTAGCAGCTTATAAAAGCTTTTCGTTCGATAGAGTAAAGCTTAGGATAAAGTATAATATTTAAAACGGTCTCCAAAACTAACTAAGCTTATCTGATAATGTAAGAAATAGTCAGTTGTAATTACATCAAAACTGATATTGTATTGAACATAAAATATCTTCTCTAATTGTAATGTTGAAATACTGAACAACGTCTCATACTATAACTTACGGAGTGAATATCTTCACACTGTGTGGATCCATATGCTCCATATTAGGAGCGAACATCGTTTAGAAAAATCCTACTTTAAATAAGAATCTGCATAAAGAAGCTTATTATAAATGGTTTTCATGCATGCATTCAATGATATTATTTCACACAATTTTATTTATTTATGTATTATTCTGATTGGATATTTAATTTGAAAATATAATAGTAAAATGGTTTGTATTAAGTCCAACAATTTGATCTAAAAATAACATCTCTCTCGAACAAACGACATCTGTGAGTATCCCTAAGGTTTTAATTTGTTTGCTGCAAAATAAAAGTCCAATTATAATTTTGAATACTTGTAAGATATAAGCTTAGTATATAATTTATAAGTTAAAAAATATAACTCAGCAATTTAGATGCGGCCTTTAAAATAAAAAGAATACCAAGCCATAATATAATATAGAATGATAGAAAAAAGGAAGTAAGTATAAAATACAAGCGCATACCTGAGAGGTCTCGGGAGGTAGCTGAAGATGAGAAAATTATTCGGAATCCATAACTTTTTCATCTTAATATACGATTGGCAGGGGGAGTGATAGACGCCCTCTCCTCGCTTCCTCTTTACCTCTCACGGCAAGTCGGTTTTCCCTTATCTAAATTCCTTTTTATTTCTCTTCTACCTTTATGGTGTGTGCATTGCGAGTGAATCAAGTTGCAGGCGAGATTAAAATAACATTAAATAAAAAATATTTAAAAAGCTTAATGATAAAAAAAAACTCAATATTTTCAGAACTTTATTTATCGGAGAAAATAACTATTTCTTAAGCGGCTTTTTATACACGGTTTCAAAACAACACAGTGCCGCATTGCCCAACCTTTTTTTGCGTAAATCCACTAAACTCGAAATATTATACAGACTCTGGATATCTTTAATAATGAAAGCGATGTCTACCAAATGTTCGTAAACGGGTTAGTCCAGTGTCGGTGTCGAGGCACCTGATTTTATTACGGAACCCTAAAACTCGTACTACTACACAATTTTTTTCCAGAAAATTTGTTAGTTCGCCCAAAAAATTTCACGGCACGATCAGGTAACGTAACGTAGTAACAACGCCACGGCATCACAGAATGCCACAGCACATACTTTATGAATCTCAGGGTTATTATATTGTCTGATAATGAATAATCTTTGTTACGATTTTTTAATGAAATCAAAATAGAATAAACAATAATGATTTTTATTAATTTATATTCATTGATTTTTATGCCACAAAACTTGTCCGCCACTGTTTTATTTGGTATACTTTTTTACACGGTGTCACGTAAAACGTGCCCACCGCTTAAAAATAGTTTCGTGTACTGTGAAAAAGAGTAGTAACTAAATGATCTTAGATATAGTATTATAATATATCGTATGTTTAGTTTTAATTGTCACTTATAGAAATAATATTTCTGCTATCCGTATTTAAGAAAAACTAGTGGTATCTATATAATCAATAAAAAAATATGTTAAGCTTTTAATTAGATTGCAGAGGCCTTGTTATATATATAATATAGGCTTCATACTATATAATTTATCAGATATTTAGCCACAATATCTAATTTTCATAAACTATAGATCGCTAGATTTTTTCATTTGGATGGAACTGATATTTGTATGCGTGCTCGTTCTCGTTATGTCAAATGCTGTTCGAAGAAAAAGATATTTTTCTATACGTAATCATACATACAATGCACTTCCAGACCCAGAATAACACTATCGTATGTCAAAATCGACCATTTTACAAAAGAACAAATACCTCATTTTTATCGATGTTAATTTACTTGATTTGTGTAATGGCTTTATTTTAAGACTTTGAAATTTAACAAAGACACATAGTATCAAGTAACTAGAGTATTATTCTCTATATTTAACTCAACTCATTTAAAAATACTGAAATTTCATAGTAGTGAAAAAAACGACTCGCTGAAAAATTTATTCACTCAAACAAAAATAAACATTTACAAAATCCTGAAAAAAGAAAACTTTAAAGCTTAATTAATCTATAAAATAATAAAGAACCAAGTAATTAAGTGTCGATTTGAGTTTTCATGCAAAAAAAGATCGAGTCAAATTGACGATTATGACAAAATTTGTTTTTTGTTTTTATTTATGCCATGGTCGATTTGAAAGTGAAGCATATAGATTTCAAGAGTCTGAAAACGACCTCTCCAGCACTGCACTGTCAAGATTTATGTCGATAGTTTTTTTTTACGTGAATTCAATTGCTTAATCCAGTCATCCAGTCTTGCATTTTTCGATATTTAAAAATCCGGCATCCAATATTTGGCCCAAAGCGGGTTACCGGGGAGAGATTACAAAATTATGTATTCATTTCTCGTAATAATATTTAATATTTAAAAAAAAATAAACAAATTTTTTCAATTTAAAAAATAAGAAAGAAGTAACAAATACTTAGAATCCTATTTATATTTATCGATGTCAATATTTAAAAAATATCAAATGGTAAAAGAGAAAAATGTTTTTGACAATAATGATATTTAAAGTCGAAGCTTTTTTTATGCTTGTCAATTTTGATCGCACCTTCCAAGGTAAAAGGCAAAAAAGTCAGCGTTTTAATACCGCCTCCTTTGATGAGATTATTCAATGAAAAACGACGTAGCTACGTATACATCTCGGCATATTACCAAATGTGTTTGTAATGTGAATTTTAATTAAGAAATTCAATAGAAATTATGCTCCGTGTCTTGAAGACACGCGACACCTTACTGACTGATTGATAGAATCGGCAAAAAATAGGCCTTACATATATGGATACAGACTTCTAAGTATAACCTATTATAGTAATTACACATTTATGGAGTGGTAGACTTAAGAATTCGGAAATCATAATGCTCTATTTCTTCAGAGACAATCTACACGACGCTGACATCCCCATACTATATTTTAAAGCCAGACACGGTAAAAGTAAAACGAATGTTCTTTTTTAAACTAAGTTTGCTCCAAAAGTGTAGCCTATTGATCTGAAAGATGTCCACTCCAAAAATGGAATACATGGATCTTGGCAATCTGAAAACACGGCTTGATAGATTATTTTCCCCAAGAATTGCTCAGCCGAATTAGCATCCGGTACTACATTTTCAGATTTTAAAAAAATCCGGCATATGTGGGAATCAAACCTGTATTCTCCGGATGCAAGGAACGCACGCTTACCTTTCAGTTATCGGAGAGACAAAATCAAAATAACGCCAATGTTATTATTTATTTCAATACTACACATACATTTTCTTGTCGTTTAATGGTTTTTGGTTAATACAATTGACAAGTCAATTGTTCATTTTGTTTGAAAAATAAACTGTGTCAGTAGTAATATTATTAAATACTAATAATACTGTATAATTATATATTTAAATGCTGAAATATCATGCTTTTATTTCACGTATGAGATAATACTGAAATAACAAAATGCAATATACATAATATCCATTATTTTCAGCATTGTTTTTTCAGTCTAATGATTACGCCGAATTCAGATATTCGAATGAGTTTTCCGAGCTTTGTAAAAGTTACGTATAAATTATACAAATTTTAATTGATAATTCTGCGGTTAAATTTACGTGTTTGTAAATTAAAAGGAATTATTAACGCATTCTATTCCGTAGTATTCGATATATTTTCATACTAAATTGTATCAATTTAAATGCAGTAATTAAATTCTGTGAATCTGGTACACAATTATTATTTCTGTTTCCATATCTAAGCCCTGTGAGTATACGCCTAGCATGTGATGTATCCAGGATTGTCTGTTACTCGTCAGTTGCTTTAAATACTCTCAAATCATATCGGTATCCCTTAACGCATAAGAAAAGATTTCATAGTAAGTGGTACCATCCAAACGGAAGAAGAGACAAACAGGAATCAGGCTGTTCAATGTATACAATATTTTATTATAAATACTCTTAAAAATAATTTATGGGGGCATATTTTTATATCGTGAAAAAATATGTGTACTGCCTTAGAGCAAACGATGAGATATGATAATAATATATATTATTAAAATAATATATTATATTATTTTACAATCGGGTGTTGTTAATTTTTTTTATAATAGTATATTCAGTACAAGTCTGGAAGTTCGGTAGTCTATTCGGTTATGATAGCTTTGTATAAAATTACCATTTAAAACATTTGCGCAAAAATATGAATCTATTGTAAAGAGTATTAATAAAATACGTATTTTGAAATTATTTCAAGAGACAAAATGATGTGCTGAAAGAATATTTTTTTGCAATTTAATATGTTTTTTTGAATGCAATTTGAAAAAACATTTTTCGTAAGAAGTTTACTTTGAAAAAAATGCTGAGTCAATTACCAAATAAAAAACAGATTTTTCATACTGAACGAATAAAGTGTAACATACATAAAGGCACCAATGAATAAATTTAACATAATGGGCTTTTATATGACATTGATAGGCTAAGCATTTTAAAAATCAAATTTGAATTCATTTGATACATCCAAACATAAATAAAATTTTAAAATAAATATAGTATTAGTGAAAAACGTGAAACAAAATAATCTGTCAATTCTGCTCAAATAAAAGCTATTTATTCTAGGTGGACTTTAATAGTGTACTGTTTATTACAACTATTTTATTTAATGATCCAATACATACAATTATTTTCAATGAAATGATTGTTACTTTGAAACAACTGTAAGTGGTACTATGAAACAATTAACGTTTCGAATGCTTTCATGAAAAGCGCTTTGTTGAGCTTTACTTTGAATTCGATTTAATTAGTAAACTGAGATGAAACCTTTGTAGTTTTTAAAAGTATCAGATTGTTATAAATATCATAATTATAATATATTAAAATCTCTACAGTAGTATTATAAATTTAATGAATTATTTAAAAATACTGCAATCTATTATATTATGGGTCAGAGATGTTTTTTGACTGTTTTAATTCAAGATTTGAATTAAGATTTCGAAATAGTTTTTTTTTCTACAATCACAATCCATATTACTAAAATATAAATTCTATCAAAATAACGTAAGCTACAAATGTCGAAATGATTTCTAAATTTTCCTTTTAAACGAAAATTTAGTTAAGTTAAGAAAGTTCACCGACTGGTAAATTCACCGTGCTGCAATTCGTCGAACGAAAAATTCACCGACTCTACAGTTATGATTTTTGTAAAAGTACTTTATAAAAGGCCAAACCACTGTAATTATTAGCATGAAATAGTCCTTCAAATCTAATATTTCTAAATAAATGCATTGGATGGAATTTGTTAAATTGTCTTGTTATTATTTGTGAAATCTTTTAAGTATGCTATTTCTGCTGTTTTGGTTTTAGTTTCAATGTAATATACAGAGTTAGTATGAACATTGACCTATTTGAAAAAAACAACCAATAATTCCCAAATAAAAACTTTAAATGCATGAAAAGTCAACCAATTCTAATTAAATTCTCTATAAGATTTTACCATACAAAATAAGCGCAATAAAATAATGTAACTTTTAATCAAAAGTTTATCAAAGTAGTTGACTTATTTTTAACCCTTTCATAGCCGCAAATAAATGACGCCGCCGTGCTTACCAGGCCTAATATTTTTTGTCAAAATAAAACTTGTCTAAAAAATTTTCTTTTACCTGTGTTAGAAAGAAATTATAATTTACTAACCAAATACTA
>JAGVSQ010001615.1:0-28237 GCA_022683975.1 Rhyacophila evoluta | reverse complement strand
CCAAGTTCGAAACAAAAAGGGACCCGGGCAACGCCGGGTACTGATCAGCTAGTATTTTATATAAATTAAATGCATCCGTCATCAACTTAAGCGTCTCACTAAATCGTTCCCAATTTTTTGCCAATTTTTTATACTGTAATCCTTCGATAAGGATCAGTTTTCTACAGTTAAGTAGAGTAAAGTTTAATCCTTAAACGAGTTAATTTGTCTGTCATTATTTTAGATCTTAACGACGTACGTGTCCTCGAAAAGATAAGCGACAGTGGCCCGACACAGCTTAATTTTATGTTTTCGATTTATAAAGTGGATTACGTTCCTTAAACATTCATTATCTAAATGTAGTGGAATACAATCGAGTATTGAAATTTTGATTGTTCAAGTTTATCGTAAGATCAAGTCTCTTAAATAATCTTACATTGTATGTATTATAAAACCTAGTCATCTGATTTCATTATGTTCCTATGTTGTCTTTGGCTTGATAGTTGTTTTAATGCGTCATAAAGTTATTTAAATCAACTTAAAGGATTTTCTCACGTTTTATGGAAGTTTTACAATAAACATGATTAAAAAGAACAACATTGGGTTATGTAAAATTCGGAACTAAGCATACCTATTATTTTAATTAGTCCGTTAGAGTTATTACTTGCTTTGTTTTTGCACCGCCAACATTAAGATTTTCATTTTAGTACCCATCCAACATGTACACAACGCATAATAAAAAATAATTAGCTGCTACATATATCTTTTTTTTTCATCTTCTAACTTAATTTCACTATTGCTATACATGTAGTCTTACCAACAGATGTTTTAGTTCGTACATTGTATCGAAAAGTCTCCTTTGAATACAAGGCTGTCTTAAAAAATATATTTCTACAATACCAACCCAATTTTGAGCAATACAGTAAGAATTTTTTGTCATAAAATATACATATTTATCATGTGGTCTCCTTGAAACTCACGGATTCGAATCCTACAGCTGCATAAAAGTCTTTTAAATTTGATCAAATTTCTGGAAAATCAATCTATCAAGATGATTCTAAAAATTATAGACATTTACAAGTCTCAAATTTGGAGCGAAAGTGTTAAAAAATAAACCTTAAACAAATATTATCAGACAGTTCTGTTTATATAATATTTCCGTTCAGTCTTTAATTGTGTTAATTTTCTTTGCCTTTCTCGAAATGTGTTAAGATTCTAGGGTTCTATGTAAGAAAGACGCCGCCATGCGAATTATACTGTAACATCTTAGAATAATAAGACCTTTTATTATTTAATCGTGAAAAGCTAAAATCGGCTAATAGTTTACTATTAAGTGTTTCTGATGAATTAAAAAAATACTAATATATATTTTTCTTTTATAGGAGAGCTGTTCCTATTTTGGAATCTATACTCGGCCCCAGTTCTCTTGGCTCTGGTGGCTGGCGAAGCTGCAGCTATCATGGAAAATGTCACGGACGACGTCATCGTCGGACGCTGCGTTGCCGTGTTGAAGGGAATTTTCGGACAGAGTGCCGTACCACAGCCTAAAGAATGCGTGGTCACACGGTTAGTAATTTTATTCATATATTTCTTAAATATTTTACATAAAACAATTAACAAGTTGTTAATTTTAATATGATAATGTATAATACAAGCAAATAAAAAAATGTTTATTTTTGGGTGATAGTATCTAAATGTATTTTTCAAATGAACGAATAATATTTAATTAAGGGAGAGGTTATATATAAGCAAGTTTATTTTAAATCATGATATAGATTCACTAAACGATACTTCAATGAAAGCTTTACTCAAAGCCTAACATGTGCCAAATAAGCATGAGTTAATCTTTGAATTTTCAGAGCATAAAAGCAATGATAAAATTAATATTTTGTTCTTGACTCTTACCATCTCTTATCCGCTATTATCTTTTCTACATTAGCAAAAATCTTGTTAGCAATAATCACTTGTAAAATTGCCCTAAATAGCCAATATATTGACACCTTTCATAATCTTGAATAATTGCTCATACCATGAGTTCGTTATCAATAATTGTGTAGGTATAATAAGATATGGTAAACAATAAGTTCGATTTTTCTTATTTCTGACTGAGTCGTAAAAATGTTCGCTCTGGACTGCGAGTTTGAAATGCTTGTTCTAAGATCCAAGATGAATCAATTTTGTATCCATCCGCAGAAATCAGGGAACTGAATATATAATAATAAGTCATCGTTTCTGTGACAGTTAAAACATTCCGATTTCCACAATTCAGATGATGGAGAGCTTAATTACTGTGAATATCGCAACGTCTTTTCAAAAGACACAATCATTAAAACGAAACCATATGCTTTCTAGCATAAAAGTTGCACTTTGTACCATTCATAGAAGTCCGTATTCCGTTGATTGAGATTGCATGACAATTATGTATCGAAACGAATAATTATTCTTATAACTAATTGCATGTCTTTATAATTATATAACAGTTGGCGAGCAGACCCATTTGCGAGAGGGTCATATTCGTTCGTAGCAGTGGGCTCATCAGGAACAGACTACGATCTTCTAGCGGCTCCCGTAGAAGTCACACCAGGATATCCTACTCTATTTTTTGCCGGTTAGTATTTGTGAAAAAAAAATGGTTTATATATTTCTTAATTATTTAAACTTTTTGGTATCCACCTTATAAATCAAAATTAGCCAGGAAACCGAGAATCCAACATCGGACTATATTTATACGTATAACTAGATAAGATGTAGGTAATAAAATATTTCTCAACATCTTATGATTTCCTATTTGGTTGCTTGGAAAATTGTCTGGTGACAATAGTTTCTCAAGTTTTAAGTATTGGTTGATCAAAGATTGACTCGTGCTATATGCAGCTCTGCTGAACTAGAATCTGCAATCTCTCCCATGTGCTTGGGTTATTACCAGTTCGGTCACTGACATTCAATATTCTGTCATCCGTTTTCAAGATATCTTTTTACCATGTCCATTCTGAAAGTAAAGTACGTATTATTCTAATCTTATACTATGTTCACTTCCAAAGTAGAGCACATGGATACACACAGTGTGAAGATATCCACTTCTAAAGTGGAATATATGGACATCCGCAATGTGAAGACGTCTTGACAGATTATTTTTCACGAGAGTTGTTTGTCAGATAACTTCTCAACCCAATGGGCATCTAGTCCTGCATTTTTAATTATGAAAAATCCAACAGATGCAGGAATCAAACCCCCATTCCCTGGGTTGCTAGGCATGCACTATAACCTCTACGCTACCGGGGAGACTTTGTGCATATTCATATCGTTAAAATGTATCTTGACAAATTAATATCACGAGAATTTATTATCAACCAATACTTAGCTCATTAGGCATCTAATCATATAACTATTGCATTTAGAAAATTGAAATGTGTTGGAATTGAACTCGAATCCTTCAGTAGCAGAACACCCTCGGCTCGACTCAGCCTTAATTGTTTTCGATATTTGTTCAAAAACGTGTTTTCAAATGTATATGTAAAATGTATATATGCCAAGTTGAAAAACTGTGTTTACCTTTAATCATTTTTTGTAAGCAAAAAATATCTACAGCGTTTTTTTTTCACTGGTGTCAAAGCGCGACGTTCACATAGTGTTTGTGAAAAATGTTTCCAGTGATGATGAAAAATGTAGAGCTCTTTGACACCGGCTGAATTTTCAGTTGCAGTGTTGTACCATCAGTTAGTTGATTTGCATATCGCGCCATCGCTAATCTGCTATGTCGCGCAAATTAATTACCAGAGCGTTCAGTTCGAGTCCAGCACAAGTTTTTTTTTTGCTGAACATTTTTTCATCTGTCGCAGTTTTTTTAAAGTTGCCTGGTAAATTTATACGAAACTATTTTTAGAAGTAAATGTCATCAGTATTTGTATGTGTTAAATCTATATATTTTTTTTACTAATATATTAAAGACATATTATATTGCAGTGTTGCTCTAATAACAAGCGAAGCTATAATAACTAATAGTAAAATCACTTTTTAATGATTCAGGACCAGATATGCGTCAGACATCACGTAGAAATTCTATACCTATAGTGTTTATTAATCATCAGTCTTTCACGTGTGTAAATCAGTAAATATTTCAGTAAAATAATTCAAATAATTTAACTCAAAAAGTGAGTTGAATAGTATACCAAACTTTAAGCAAAGCCAAAGCAGTTGAGAATAAAGTCAGTTTTGAAGTGTATTAAAATAATAAGAATGAAGTTAGCCTCAGAAAAATCTTAAAATTCATAAAAAATAAACTTGACTCGTTAAACGTTATGATAATCTTTAAAATATGTGAGAGAATTGTGAATAAAAAAAGTAGAGTGTGTATGAACAGCACAAATGTCTCGGTACGAATTACAAAAATGTACTTGATGGTATTTAAATGAGATAAAAATAATATATGTATTTGTTCTTGACAGTGTCATGTGAAGAATTACCAAATAACCTTGATAAATAAAATAAAATCAATTTATTGAATATTCAAGCGAATATTGATTGTATATTTTTCTTTACAAATTTGAACAATTGTTATAATTGGAAACTGCCGATTTTACTATAGAAATGAAGCAACTTAGTTACTACAGGAAAAAACATTAACACACTTTAGGCACTAATTGGTTTAAAAAATGTATTTATTATTTCTTTAATATCGGTTATTTGATCTTTATGGATTTTGAAAAATTGCGGAAGTCTAAAAATGCATTTATCATTCATATGTAAACTTTACTATAATGGACGTTTGGTATACGAAAAAACATAAATATCATGCATTAATTTTCACAATAGGATGCAATTAAACGAGCTATGAAATTAACACATTCTCACCAACGGTTTTATTATTTCCTTAAGCGTTTTGAACAGCATTTAATATTTTTTATGACTCATTAAAATAAATTACGTAAAATATTATAGAAGTAAGCATTAGAGCAATGTCATATTAAAACTAGAATACTACACTCTTTTGCTTATCTAAGTGAGATCTTTAGCGGAAAATATTAACTATCATTTATGTTATAATTATTTGTTAGCCATATGAATTTTTGGAAATTTAATAATGCTTAATATATCCTGTATTCATAAATTTATATTTTAAATCATTTTCATGTATTTTTAAATTGGTCGACTAAACCTCCCACATCGTTTTCTAGACTTGCATGAATCGTATTAAATTTATAACGTTGAAAATAATTCTTAACTATTTTAATTTCGAAAACTTCTGCATTAGTATAATTCGCACATATCGCTTTATAATAATGTTATTTATACGTCTTATTTATCTCATTGTTATTTGCGTACCTCGTTTGATGACAGAGACTTATCATGAACAACAGTTTTCACGAGATTGTTTATTATACAATCATTGAATCCACTGGCATCTAAATCTGCATCTTTGAATCAATAGAATATATGCAGCTCAATTCAAACCCATTGGCACATTTTTGGTAAGTAAGTTAACCAGGCGTTAATCTATATCGCTGGTTTAAATTTCAATATCACCATATTAACGTATCAAATTGTAGTAAATGGTGTCACGTAACTATCGTCAATCCATTGTGTTTAAATTCTTTTAAATTCTTTACAGGGGAGCATACAATGCGTAATTATCCAGCTACAGTGCACGGAGCTTTCCTGAGTGGTCTACGCGAGGCTGGACGCATAGCCGACCATCTTCTAGGGTGTCCTTATGCGGCGCCCGCAACCTCTCCGAAACCCTAGCGTCGCGACGCCACCGAAACTGAGTGACTTGATCTCTAACAATATAAAATAATAATACATCGGATTTAGTAACTCTTGAAAATAAATGTATTCATCCATTTTTTTACTTTTAGATTAATATCTTAATAAAAAATATAGATATTATTTTATATATCATTTTGCTTTTTTAAGATGTTGTCTACTAAAGGCAAAAAATACTGTTTATTGTTTTTTCTTTCCCTTATCTTAACTTTTGTACTGAAATATGTTAAAAACTTAATATCACTCTCTCTCAGATCTATTTTATTTAAAGCTACTTAACCCTTTGATTCGTAAACAGCGATGTATCGTTGTTCGTAATTACAGCGAGAAACACAAATAATCATCGTTTTGCAATTGCACTTGCGAGTCTGTCTAAAAATATTATATAATTTTTATTGAAAATAAATGCGTAAAAAAAATTTCCGCTTGTATAATAAGATTTTGAAAAACATCGTAGTTCTCAAAGGGTTAAAAAGATAGTATTTATAATTTATTATGTTTTTATTTCAAAAAATAAAACCTGTAGTATCCGAAGGATGATATAAGTATTTTTTTTATTTCGTATGTGTGTGTGTGTGGCTCTTTTTGTTCTTGTTCCAACTTTTGGTGTTTGGAATATTATTGTAGAATAAATGTTCAATCGTATTGAAAATTATTCGATAAGTAGATCGCTAGAGTATCATAGTAAAGTCTATTTATTTATGTACTCTCAATGGCTTTTAACTTGTGTTTCCATAAAATAAACAGTTTTCAATTTTTTTCTTTAATATATTGTTTTTTGCATATCTTACAAATAAAATAAATTTTTAAAACAAACCGTAGAATTAAAAAACATAACAGAAATTCAAAAATAACTAGATCTTTTTAAATGATCATAATACAGTCATTCATATAAATCTTTCATAACTAATTCAACTCAATTGAAAGTTTCATTTATTGTATAAGCGGTTCTATATAATTATGCGTAAATCGATGTACTTAATATTATTTTTTTGCCAGTCGTGATTTTACTGTAATTTCTCAAAAGTTTGGGTGTTTAAATATCATAAAATTACAACGAATCCATGTCTTTTACATTTAAAAATATTAATATTTGGTTTAATTATGTGTTAAATAAATGAATAATATTCATTGTTTTAAACTGAATAACGTTTTATATCGGTATATTGAAGTATATCAGGTCCTCGAGTTACGTGACTAATTCGTTGCAAAGGTTTTCACGCATGTTTAAAATCTCTAAAATTGAACAAGCTTTTTGTTCAATCAATTTTCGAGATAAATTACATAAGTTTAATGGTTACATAAGGATTTAACGGGTTATTTTTAATTTACGGATTAAAATTGCTAACTTTCAGTTCGACGTTTCAATATCACCTCCGTTGAATAATGTCATAATAGGTATTGAAAACCAAACCTAATCCAACCTAAGAATCATTCATTAGTATTTGTTACGATCGAAACAAATATAACGCAACCGTTACGCTAAAATACTCTGCGTGTGTATGGTTATAAATATTTATGAATTTCAACAACGTGAGACGTCAAAACCATCATAATGCCCCTGTGAGTAATGAAACGCTACCAACTTTATTCCATCAATTAAAAAAGACGTAAAATTTCTAGTTTACCATTGAATAAAAGTTTTTTTAAAAGTAAATAAAAAATACATAGACTTTCTCATAATAGTCCTAGAGGACTGCATGTATACATATTTACTAAGTCCAATAGAAACAATCATTAGTGTATTTATCATTTTCATAATATGATACACGATAATTAACTTGTAACTTTCATATTGCAATAATTAAAATTGTAACAGCTAGAATCGGGTTTTAAATAAAATATTCCTAATATTAATAATGGAACGAGCAATAAATTTTATAATCTGATTAACAACTTAGTAAAAAATGACTTAATACTACTATCTTTGCAAATGGCATTTAGTCGATGTCGGTCCTTGGTGAAAATTTGTTGACGTCGCATAATTTCACATTAGACTTATAATATACGCTTACTAGAAAATATGGAGTCTTAACATAAGCGCCCATAAAATGGCGTCGATTACACGCGCTAATTACACTGCGAAATTTTTTCACGATACCAATAATATTATTTCAAGAAAAAAAAATGCAATATAGTATAATTTGTCCAACGTCTTATACACGAGATTATTTTTAATGAATGCGGTTAGTATAAGCAATTTTTCTAGTTTTATTTGTGTAGTGATTAGCAGTAAGAAATACTTTGCCATTTGATAGTGTTTATTATGTAAGATTTCTTGAAAACGATTAAATGTATAATTTATAAAAGAAGTTTTGTTTTTGTATGTTCGTAATTAACTTCTAGCACAATACATTTTCTGATGTAGATGTTTAAATATCTACTCATTAGTAGATTATTCGAAATTACTGTTATATTCAATAGTATTGTATCAGATAGCTGTTGTCCTTATAAAAATGTGTTGGAAATACTTTTTTTTTTAAATTAAAATTAATTACTTTATCTTATACCTATGTTTTTATATATAATCTTTAGGTAACAGCAATTAAATTTTAAGTTTGTTTCTGTCATATATTTTTGTATTATTTTTCTTTCATTAACTACTGACTTGATTTATATTCATTCGTAACACTTAGTTAAAACTGGGCTAACCTGTATGGTCATTTGGTTTGTGATTTGAATAAAGAGATGAGTACGAAAAATGGTTTTATTATGATTTTCAGGAAAACACTTCTCGTGAAGTTTTTTGAAAATACAAACAACTGAAGTGCCTACAATAAATTATCACCCTCAAATTCGATGGTGCTGGATCAATGTAATTTTTGGATAAAAAGATAATGTCGCATTTCAATTGATTATATGAGGTTAAATAAAAATTATAAGGCATCTATCTATTTTGATTCAACAGGGTATCCTTTTTTCATTACATTACTGTAGCAAGATAGGTAGCACTAAGAACATTCTGACGACTTTATACACTGATTAACGTCTGTCGTGTGATGATTAATAAGTGATGGAAGATGGAACCCAAAAATGGAGCATGTCTATAAATAAGTGGCTTATTTTGTGAATTTCGTGGATGGTATAAATCCACTCAAATATCCACAAATTTTCCAATTCACTCGAACAAAACTTAAAATAAAAAAAAAGTATGATGAGGAAGTAATGTTGGAATAGACCCAGTCGAGAGGCTGCACCTCATATGTGAGCATAAATTATTTGAAGATAATCATACATACATCTAAAACTATATGAACATGTTGGCAGCTAATCAGAATATCAACATGTTTCGTTGCTAGTTATTACACACTCATAATCACATGCATAAGTATAAGTCTCATTCTTACGGATCAAAATAGGCAAGTTACACATTACACTGCATTATATAACATAACATGGTTTTTGTAGAGTACTATGTACCACGCGTGCGTAAAGTAAGTTTTATATATAAACGTATATGCTATGGCTGTTTTCGTCAATTGGGTTTTATCTTTAGGTTATTTCAATACGTATTTTCTTTGGTAGAAGAAATGCTTATCTTCAAGCACAATTAAAACAAACCGCTAACAAGTAAATATAGTGATAGAGGTGAATATTATGCTTTATACGCTTATAGACAGTTTTATAACTATAATATATGTCTCCCTTGGTATTAATAAATGATATTACTTTATTATATGAGCATTCATTGTGAAACGAATCACTCTAATTTCGACAAACCTACACTCGCGAGCTTTGGAACGAGCAAAGTTGTGGGGTTGGAAATGAACATTAGCAGAGTGTAAGTAGATACCATTTCATCTGACTGCAACATATATCATGTGCAAAGACACCCGCAGGAATAAATACGAAGTCAGTCGCAGAAATTCTTTAGTTTATTTGCGAAATTAGCTTTGATGAATTCCAACAGGAGGCCGTAAAAGAATTCCCTTTAGGTCCTTACTGCGGTAAAGTTTAGCATATCTTTCAGGAGCTTTCAACGATTTACTTAAGCAGTAAACCATTCATTGAAAGAGCTTTAGTTCATTTTTCAATATTAGTTAGAAAATATCTAAATCGAGATTTGTAAGTGAAGATTTATTTATATATTTCACGCATAAAATAAAAATAGCTGTAAAAGTTGCTCAGCTTATTTATATGCTAAATATATGTTATTATAAAATATTATTTTATATTTATTTAATAGCTTTATCTTTTTGACGAAAGTCACAGTGTGAATTTATAATTAACCTGATTGATAGATAGATAAACTGCGTGCTTAATGTGACACGAACAGGTGAATGTTGGGTATTGTTGGAAGATTTTTTTTTTTTAAATGTATGTCATAACTGTAAGGTTTTCATAACTGGAAGACTAAAAGCAAAAGAAAATGTTTGGAAAATTTTAAAGATAATTGATATAATCTATGTAATTCGACAAATCCGTCACAAGATATATAAATTCATTACTTTTGATCTGAATGTGGAAATAATTACTCATATCTTTTTTGCAATTATGAAAATACTAAAAATATTGTCACATAAATGAAGAAAATAAATTAAACTTATTAGACCAAAGCCTCTCTGACCCCGATGCTTCTGTTCGAATCTAAAAACTCTGTTTTGTTTTAATTTTCGATTTTGATATTACGATTTTTAAACTTCGATTTTATAAATAAAAAAAACTATCTTGATTGACGGTTTTCGAATATGTTTGTATCGTTTTTAGTGTCTTTAGTTTTTATTTGATATATTTTTATGCGTGATTGGTAAAAGCTGTTAAATTAGCATTATATTTTTCTGTTTGACTTAGGCAGTTAATTTCGTGAAATATTCATCCCTTGGGCGTCCCTGGTTCGCGTTCATTGCGTTGAACTTTGAATTTGCTCGAAGTGGGAACACCTTCAATTTGCAAAATTCACCTGGGCGCAAAAACAAGTTTCCCGTCGTCGAGCAAACTCTTCAATTAATGTTGTTACAGCTAAAGTTACCCGTCACGAACCGCTTTTAGTTCTTATTGCTTAATTGCTTATAAGTATTAAAAGCCCAAGAATAAACTGCCTTACTGAAAGGCGTAAAATTATCACGTGGAAAATTACTAGTAACTAATTACAAACTTGATCACAATTCAAACTTATCCCCATTTTCCTCAAACTGAAACTGAAAGCCATTTACGTATGAAGCTTTTTCTAAAATTGTTCAAAGTTCTAACGTAATTTCTCTCCTTACAGTGGAAGCCCGATTAATTCTTCTAGCATTCATCGTTCTCTCCATTTAGTTTGTTGATTTTTTATAGTACTAACCGTACACACATATAAATTAAAACGCTTGGTATAATGGAACAAGTCTTTTAAAGTAGCACGATTTTCAATAATCTAACTATTAAAAAAGATCTAGTATTTAGAATGTAATTATTTAAATTTTATATTACGGTCTTAATAATATAAAATTCATACTAAATATTATCTCGTTTTTCTCTTGTTTTGTGGATTTGGAGTCTTCTGCTTAACTACATTTAATTACTACTGTATGAATGCTTAGCTTGACAGTTTTTTTCATGAAAGTTGAAAATCATTCAATTCACCATGATTCCAGTTTTTTAACATTTGAAAAATTATTTGCATTCAAATATTTTGTACTAGGCTCAATTAAAATAAAATGTATCAATATACGTTTATAAGTAAAAAGCGTGATGTGAATGTGAAACAATAAAAATTCCTTCGTAATTCATCCCAAACTTTACCACGAAGTATCCGGTCGTTTTAAAGTCATCTCGTTAGATTTAAAACCGGTAATAAAACGGAGCAATTTGCGTTAAGTTTCGCTATGTAAACATTCATACACGCACCTACTGTTCCCACATACAATCAAAAACAGGTGGAAACAACACGGAGTCGAACGCAGAACCCTCCACTATAAATTCACCATTCTACTTTAGTATGTACATAGATAATTAGCTAATAAACGTGCTTATTAAATTCAATGTAGCTTGCTTTAATTATTTGATCACGGAAACATCCAGGATTGCATAAGAACCCCATACTTAGTATTTCACTTGGAGACAATCCTTTTGGGGTAGAGTTCTATATTATCCTGTTTTCCCGAATCAAAGTAATTCGTACTTAATATTCTAAACGACTTCTTTTACTCATTCTAACATCACGTACATTGACTAATTTTCAATTTAACCTTTAAGTTTGTTTATACTTAAAGTGTTTATGCTTTTCAGCTCTATTAATTTTATGTGAGTATCTTCTTGATATTTTTTTATGCTTCATTAATCAGCGTTATTCATAACAAATAACCCCATCTGTCGCATTTTAAACATCCGAAAAATGTAGGACCGGACGCTCGTTGGGTTGAGCAATTGCCTGACCAACAATTCCCGTGAAAAATAATCTGTCAAGACATCTCTTCACATTTCGGAGATTTGTATACTCTGATTTCGAAGTGGATATCTTGACACTGCTTAAATCCATATGCTCCACTTTGAGAGCGAGCATGGTAGAAACAAATGAAAATCGTCTTTATTTGGCGTAAAGAGTAAAGTTTTTTTTTTTAATTGTAATCGAATGCCAATTTTAACAGAATAGCATATTCTTTTTATAAAAAGTTTAAGCAGTATGAGAGTTTGAAAGTGCGTTTACAATATGTAGCTCGGTACGAGATTTTAATTCTTTCGTCCATAATGTCAGCTACTCCAGTTTTATGAGGCAATCTCAAAGTTACTTCTTTACAACTTTCCGAGGAAGAGTGTTACAGGACTATAATATGACTATTACTTTTGATATGAACAATCGAGATTCCTTTTCATTAAAGCAAATGTTACTGTCTTTGCAATTCTGTGCGGTAAGATGGTTTTAACAAAGCGAAACAGGTGGTGGAATTATAAAAGTTGCGAGATGAACTGGTTTAATTTCAAAAGGGACATATTCTCACCAGGACGATATCGTAAGATATAATATAAAGCAGATAAATAAACAACTCTAACGATATGGTATATATTAATAGCAAAAAACATTATCAATTTGTATCAGATCATTATTTATTAAAGAAAATAATTTTTGTTTATACATTTGGCGTTTAATATATTTTGACACTATAGAAATAAGATAACAAAATCAATAAAATATTATACAATTGAAAAATATTAGTTATTGAAGTATAATTAATGGTTGTTTTTGGATATATATCTTTTTGATATTGAATTTTAAAATCTTAAATAACCACATCGCGTATAACGTTAGTGTGGAAGATTTAAATAAAATAAATATACGTATGTTATAATAAATATAACTTATTTAAATAAATCAATACCTCTGCTAGCTTTTCATTAGTAATAGATTTTACTAATTCTCGCGCTTATTGCTAAAAGTTTGAATAATTGAATTGATTTTGATATCGGGTTTATTAAGTATGTCGTTGTTTTTAAATCCTTCTTATTCATAAAAAAAGGAGGCAGTATTTATACACGTGTATGACCGCTACTTAGTTATACTAATGGGGTTCACCAAAAAGCTCTTTCTCTTCTCCATATTCTTAGGTTAACATTCTGTGGCTCACTGTATAGATCCATTTGCTCTGGTTTGGGAGCGAGCATGGCACTAGGAGAAGAATTGGTACTACGCAGAATCTGTTGAATTAAAGAGAGATAGGAAATGATGTTAATACTTTCTTCTTACTGCAGCAGCGTGTACTCCAACCAAACCCAAAGTCGCATATTCGCAGTGATTTTTCTTTTTCATACTAGGGATGAATCTCGAAAAAGCTTAGTTGAACTATAATTTTAATATCTGATGCTTGCGGTAAAGACTTAGGATGTGATAATACGCCATGTTTGGAATGGAAATTGTGAGGGAATGAACCATCTATGAAGGTAAAGTATGTAGATATGAACCAAGCTATCAGGATTACACATATTAGTCATTGAACGTTTTTATTTAAGACTTGTTTGCATGAATCTTTGAAATTGGATAAATACATACAATTATGTTCTTCCTATATTTTTTCTTAAGTAATTATTGAGGGTTATTAACAATTGCAGTTTGTTTCCGGAGTTGTCGTTTCAGTGGCTCGTTTGTTTCATTTAATTTAACAGGTAGCGCTAGTCACATTATTAACTCAGCTCAAGCAGGTGGTGCTTAGGATGAGTGAAGCAGTTTCACACGAGAAAATATATCTGTATGGTATTTTGGAATGTAGGCTGTTGTATAGAAATCTTTAGAAAATACTCAAAATAAAGCGAAATGAGTCAGTGCGCCATGCACCTGTTATATTAAAATGATCATATATATTTGTGTGTGTTTATAATTTATGTTAAAATCTTTAAACTTCTAAATGTAAAGTTATTAGTCAAAAGCCCGTCCCGCGTGCACATTGAAATTATTTTGAAACGCTTTTTTTATTATACATATACAATATCGGGTAGCTTCTGGTACCTTGTCTCCCCTGTTGCAATTCAGGAATGCAGGCTTGATTCCCACATCTGCCAGATTTGAAAAATTCTGAAAGTGTAGAATTATATTTATATTGGGTTGAGCAATTGTCTAACAAGCAATCTTCGCGAAAAAATTTCTCTCAAAACATGTCTCCACATTTCGGATCGGAAATCTTTTCAATGTGTGATTAAATCATTAGTAATACTCAAAATATCTCCTTTTACCGTTTTAGTTGCGAAAGGTGAACGTATGAATCCACTCTAGAAATAAAGTATTTAAATCTTCTCTATATCTAGATTTATCTTGATAAACTTATTTATGAGAACTGGTCATTAAACAATCTCTCAAACCATTGATTATATCTTGCATCCTTTAAAAAATGATTTTACATACATTTATCGCAATGGTGTGAAATTTAAAAGAGCTTTCGAGGATTTACTCCTCGGTGTAATACAGTCTTTAACAATCCTTTGCATCTTAAAACGGCTGCAAACCAATCCTACCAACTATCATCATGTAATTCACTCACAGAACGATCCGTATATCAAAGATCTTTAGTTATTAGTCTGAATGTGTTATTATTTCATGCAACGGACTAATTAAGTATTGATTTTCTCCTTACGTTTTGCAATGATGCAATGATATATCTGTCATTATGGAATGTTTTATAGAACAAGTAATTATACAGCATGTCTACATATCAAGTAAAGACGTTTTGGCAATTTCTGTGTTTTGATTCCACGGTGTGCTTTGAAATCTAGAATCCCAATGAAAGATCATTAAATTTAAAATTAATTTTGATTTAAAGCATACATTATTTTAAACACAACTAACATCGCCACCTTCTTGATTATTGAGCATGGCTTTAAAAAAAATCTATACACAATGATTACAATTATCGTTCTTAGTGTTCCTCAGTCTTATCACAATGAATTTAATTTCAATACTTTTTTGAATACACGTTAAATACGCAGTTTTTATAAAAATAAAACATTGGATGTTGCCCAGTGCTATGAATGTACAACTCACGTCACTTCATCGAAATATATATTTCTATTAGTACTACTATTTTCCCAAAGTAAAACATATGGATCTACACAGTGTGAAGATATCCACACCCAAAGTTAAGAATATGGATCTTCGCAATGTAAAAAAGTCTTGACAGAATATTTATTCTCGTGATAATAGTTTGTCAGACAATTGCTCAGCCTAATAGGCATCGGGTGCTGTATTTTTAGATATTAAAAATCCGACAGATGGGGAATCGAGCTCGCATTCCCCGGATCGCTAGGCGGACACGCTACCAACTACGCTAACCGGGGATACTGATACTGGGACTGCCACTATTATTTAATTACCCAAATGTGTATCATGTAATTTTCATTTCTTGGTACGCTACTGTTTGACATATATTTTAAATTGTTGTATACATTTTACTACAGGTGCTATCTTGGGTATTCAGTGACGTCACCGAAGAGCAATTTTTATTGCCGCAATAATATCGCTTTATAAGCCTTCTATTGTAAAACCATGTAATAATTTACGCAGTCCACTTAAAGTCGGGCAATTTTTTAACTATTTGTTCCTCCTTTGACTTTAAGCAATCGTCGCTACCTGTACTATAATTATTTCGGCTCGACTAACAATTTATGTAAATAAATATCTTTGAATATGCATACAAAGGGGTATAAAGTAAACAATTAACGTTGCTACAAATTATATGCCAGACGCTTTATAAATAAGACAGGCCAGACTTGCCTTGTCTTAGGCATGATTTACTCGGACAGCTTTTATGAACGCGGTTCGTATGTTCGAATATGCACTCCATTTTAAAACGGCGCCACTTCTTGGTGAAAAAAGATCAAACTGTAAGAAAATCATACAGTGTTTCATACCTCAATCGACATTTCGAAGTATTTCATTCCTATATTAATTTCATTTAATTACTTAATTAAAGGTTTCATTCGAAATACAATAAGCGAGTGGTGAGTTATGTTTTCGACCGATTGTTAAAACACCTGAATATATTAACGATTGTGGTTTTATTTATCGCAGGTGGTAGGTAATACAGGCAGAAACACTTAGCTTAATGTTTTTTCTTTTTCGAATGCTACAATGATGGAAAACATTTAATTGGATCTATTGTAAACGATCATAGTGTTACATAAATGGTATATTTTGTTGTATTTTTTTTTTTTACTACGTTTCCTTTGAAAGTGGAGCTTATGAATCTCTGCAAAGTAGAAATGTTTCTTGACAGATTTAATCGTCACGATTGTCAAATAATTGTTCAACTCTTAAATTTTTCTTTTGAATCTTGTGTATTTGGTTTTTTAACTTGAAATTTTTTGAACTTTTTTGACGACCAAATGGACTAATTTATGAATTATTTGAAATAATAAAATATTTATCGATTTTTGCGGCATGAGTTTGGTCTTCTAGTATTTTCAAGCTATGTGCATTCCAGAGATGTGTTCGTATAAATAGATGCAAAATTGAGACCTACCCCAATACATAATATTATATTATGAAAGCTATGTCTAAAAAATATTACGAGATAAAAACTTTGAAACAGCCTAGTGATTATAGTTAGCTTGCAAAATAGTTCTAAGACAAATCTATTGGAATTGTAGGCCATAGATTCGAGTCTCGTAGTTCATATATATATATTGACCTTAGTAAGGCAAAAGGACGTAAGCCTCATGTTTTTCAAAATAGATTTTTTTTCGATAAACATAATGTAGAGCATTTAATACAGATTCTACCAAAAAGATGTATCCCGCGAATGTCAAATTAGTATTTAAACTTGGAAAAGGGGGACCTGTAAAATTTTCGATCAAGAAAAAGGACTTTCACCATATCATTGACATTATTATTGTTTTTTTGTATTTTAGGTTTATACAGTCGATATACAATATATAGTATAAGGCCGGGGTACGATAGATGCCGCAGCGGCAGAGCAACGGCGGAAAAGCGAGGATAACAGAGATGCAAAATAGCTATAAATAGTTGAGTGATCAAGTGAGCCAGTTATTGTGACGACAACGTGTTGTCGCTCTGTTATCGTAGCGCCAGCCTAAGGTAGTTAGTCGACAGATCGACTGAGTTTTTTTGAAAAATACTCAATACAAGTCTACACATTATGGAAATTATGTGTTTCATATTTGTAGTGTGTACGGTAAAAAATAGCAGCTGATATCTTCGATGTAGCACGTTATTAATTATTGCTATAATTATATGTTGCAACGCATTTCGTTAAATTATCAAATGAACGATTCCATCAGTCGGCTAAACGGGAAATACAAAAAAATACATAAATAAAAACGCTAAACATTACATAGGTAGCATCATAAATCGCAGACTATTTTCATTATCAAGTGATTTATTTCATCGCCCGTCACAAAGGCGTGATGATTTAAAGCGGGTCACGCACTAATTTAAAAAATAATTTACACGAACAATAATCAGATAGAGCCACTTTTCAATTTGTTTCTATTCGCACCAGTAAATAACAGCCAACATACAACATCTTATCGAGAAATATTTTCAAAATCGTAATTCATCACGAGTTCACACTGGAAAATTTAGACGGCCCACCTGGGCGCAAACTGGTGACCATAAACTAGGCAAAAAAATATTATACACTCCTGATTAAAAAATAGTGTTATATTAATTTACTCGATGAATCTAGAATGATGATGAATTGGTTATATTAATATAATGTTACACCGGCCGTTATAGAATTGATAATATAATATATTTTTGTCTTATAAATAATGTTTTGTTACTTTTTAAATCAGTGTTTCCCAAACATATAAAGTGAAAAATATTTTTCAAGCCAACCGGATTTTGATGTTCTGTAAGCTCGAAAATACACTATGTATATCGACAGCGTAGTTCACAAATATGTTGAGTGCAATATGGCAATTTGTTGATCAGAAGGACATTACTGATATTGATAGTACTTTATGTCCACATTATGAAGATGTCTACTTACAACTTATCGTTTTCAAGTCCAAAAAACACACACAAAATCGTATGTTGTCGAAACTGCCCAAACTAGCAGCTCCCCTAACATTAAATGCTCAATTGAATTCCTTCGTAAACAGAAACTGTTCATATTGTCGATCTGACGGTGACTAATTGAGCAGCTCCCGTAATACTTACTTGACCACTTGATCGAATTTAGTCGTGTATTGTCTATGTTGCCAAGGGCACTAGTTAGGGAGCAACATGCCACTATTGATTGTCACTCAATTTTTCAACTCATTATACATCCAGGTCTGCACTTTTGAATTAATTTAAAAAATGTTGGCGTTTATCTCTTAGCCATGTAATACATTAATTCAAATTTGCCGATGAAATTATTGATATTAATATAAATAAATGTTTCCCAAAGTTATTTAAGCTTATTTATACGAATGTGATATAAATGAACCGTATTAAATAAGTTTGCAGTATCTAGGTATTTTCTCCAATTAATACGCATGTCTTCTTACCAATTTAGCAAAGTTTCCATTGAATTTGAAAATGGGAAAACAGATACAAAACTACATATGTTTTTTCCTACAATCCTAGCCATGTCTGACTTCTAAATTATAGCTCTCTGCAAAACCTTTACCAAGATGGGCGTCTAAGCAACATTCACACTATGGCGTTGAATGGATTCATACATTACCGGCGGTTTTTATTTACACACAATGAAAGAAAATTATTACCAGATTCGATAGTAGTTATCCGACGTGCATGTGAATGGAAACAAGCCATCGTGTAGCTTTGCCTTTACCTCAGGAATTAGCGATTAGTTTATTATTCGTTTATCTCACTGTATACATACAAAGATTCACAACATCGTAAGTAAAAACAAAATTATTTATTATCTCGTTAAATAATTAATTCCATGATCATTTTTTAGAAATTCGATTAATATTCAGGTTAAATTAGAAAAGGAAATAGTTGTAAGTTATTTTTAACTTTTTTTGGCTGTGTTTTCAAAATTGAATTACACATTTCTTAAATTTTTAATATTTGAAAGTCTCCCCGGTAGTAAAGAGGTTAGCGAACGCGCCTCGCATCTTGGGAATGTGGGTTCGATTCGCACATCTTCAGACACTATGTAATAAAATTGTTTTCAATCCTCCAGGTGCCTGAAAGGAAAGAATTAAAAAAAATATGGGTAAAGGATGATTCTCTTAAAAAATGTCTTTGTATGAGTATTTACATCGCGAAGATCTACAATCTGGACCGGACATCTTTGCATTGAGGTGTTGCATATATTATATTATATATATCTTGTGCATGTAATTTACTTTAAATGCATACAAGGTTTTGTTCTATGTTTACTTTGACGGTGGAACATATGGATCTACAAAGTGTGAAGATGTCTTCTACGAAGGTGGATAATATAGATCTCCGCAGAGTGAGGATATGATAGATTATTTTACGAGAGTTGGTTGTGAGACAATTTATTGTTCAACTAACTGGGCATTTAGTCCTGCACCTTTAGATTATTCATATTCAGTAGATTATTCTATGTAAAACTATATTTAGTAAGAAATATTGACAATGATGAGAATAACAGTATTTTTACGAGAATCGATTATAAGTTATTTTTTATTTGGTAATCATACAATGGAGGAATTCACATGGCAATATATGAAGGTAAATATTTCATAGATTAAAATAATTTATATTTTGTCCTTGTACGAGAAAGAAAGTCTAACATATTAGTATCACATGTAACATAAAACAATTTCCATAATCTTAATTTATCACAATACGTACGTAATTCTGTAGATTCGTAACTCAATCCAAGGATTATTTATATATCAACCATGACCAGTTACGTAATAATATATATATGGCTAGACTGTATTTGTCTAACAATAAACCAATCATCGTATATAGTATTTACAGTTAATTTAGAAGTTTGAAATGATCGGCAATTCTATTGCAAAAATTTATAACCCTCAACATAAATTATGGACGTAATTAAAAGTGAATTCCAAATGCATTACAACATATTACAGGTAAATCATTTTTTTATCACATCTTACATTCAAAGTGCTTTAATATTGACAAGGCGGTGTATTTTGGTACAGTCACCGCATTGCATAAATTATGTTAAGAGGTGAAAAAGTGCTGGCCATTAAAAATCCAATTTGGTTTTCGATCGATCATCGAACTTGTACCGTGATTCTTTTACCCCATGCCGAGTTCTTTCTTTACACTCAATGAGAATATATGATAAGTTTCACTTATTTATAAATACAACCCTTTCACTAGGTATTTGTGTTAAATTTAATAAAATATTTCATGTTTTTTGTAGAAATAATTTAATATTATTGAATACAATTTATATACAGTATAAGCCTAAATATAACGCAATATTTTCCGAACAAAAATATTCGCGTTATATTGGGGGTTATGCCGTGTCCAGATGTACCAGAGTTCACACTAGACTTTAGATGTAGTTGTTAATATACCATTCGAAGAAAATTTATGAACACGCACCGATGCAAGGAAACGTATTTTCAACTAAGGAACATCTAAACATTTGGTAGACAACTCAATATAAAAGTCAGCTGTTAGGAGTACATTTAATTAAAATATATAGATCGCGTTATATTCGAGGCCGCGTTATAATCGAGACCGCGCTAGATTTGAACTAATGCGGTATTTCACGTCACGTATGTGTAGAATAAAGAAAAACAGTTGTAAATAATATTACTCAATATTTATTATGGACAGTATAAATAGAGAGTTTTAAAAAAGATATTGGAGAATTGCGAGTTTTACTTGTAGAAACAAAAACTAAAAGCTATAAGGCAACATCCGTATTCAACTTATTGTAGCCAGCTTTTTGATGAATGAAAACAATTGGAACTATCTGTCAGAAAGGTCACACATCTTTAGATTTCACATTGAAAACAATAGAATAAAGCTCACTTCAGTGATGAAGTTCGTAGTATATCTTTTTCGGCTAAAATAATACTTTTAGTAGATACTTTTTTAAAGCTATGTTCGCTCCGAAGCTGGAGTATACGGACCTACACAGTGTGAAGAAATCAAATTTGAAAATAGAGTATATAGATCTCCGCAATGTGAAGACGTTTTGACATATTATTTTTCACGAAAATCATTTGTCAGACAATTGCTCAACCCAATGGGGATCCAGTACTGCATTTTTTTTAATGCGATTGATGTGAGAATCAAACCCATATTCCCGGATTGCTAGGCATGCACGCTTACCTCTACGCCAAAAACTTAATATACTCAAAATATTGTTACAAACGATTCGTAGTCATGATTGACTGATTGAGTATCTCTGATCTAGGTAAACTAGGTACTTTTAAATATCCTTGGTTTGCATATTTAATCTTGTAACATCGTTTCTTTGATTTTATTTATCAACTATGATAATTAAAAGTTAATCATGATATTTTAACAACTTCGGTAAAAATAATTTATTTCTATGTGAATTGCTCTTTTACACCAGTTTTATTTTTAAAAACATTATTTTCAAGCAAGTTTTTTAATTTAAATATTATGAAGAAGTTTGCATTAAATATTTTGTAATACAATTTATAGTTGTCTGCGGAGTTAAAGAACTTAAATATACTAGGTTACTTAAATGTTACGCCTCATAAATATGCTAACCCAATAATAAAAGTAAAAGTTTAAAATATATCTTAAGTAAACTTATTATTTAAGTTTACACATACATGTAAATAAAAACTATTATTAGTTAATTTTACATTAGCGCAAAAAGGGTTTAAATATAATCAAAGATGAAAGTGAATAATATTTTTCGATAATCGCTTTCCCATATCTATTTTGTTAATAAAAAAATCTAGAATCTATCTGACAAATTACTTAGACGCAGAATTTTGTTTTAACTCGTTTCCGAATTCCAATTATTTATAGTGTATATTGTTGACCCATGAGAGATTGAGACTAGACTGCGGCTTTTAATCCCGTAACCGTATATAAAAACGGTGTATGTGAATTTTATGAAAATTTTGTTGCTGTTGAAAATGAGGTTAGGTCAGGTTAGGAAGAATGAGGTCAGAATAATTTCAAATAAGTAATTTAAACTTGGAATTCGAAAAATTAGTACATATAGTTATAAAAACGTTCTCTACCTAAATCGTTTGGAAGACGAATTTTACTGTATTGTTTTTGGTTAAAACGAAAGCTACTTCATAACTACAAATTATAATATTCATAATAATACATGGTGAAATATATTTTAGGTTAGTTTTATAAAATTCTCTGTCTTCTTTCAAAGAAAATATTTCCATACTAGGATGCATTGATAACGAATAAGACAAGACTCGAATAAATATTAAAATAATAAATATTAAGTCTCAATTGTATTCTATATCACGCGGAAATTATCTCGTATGTCGAATCTTAAAAATAATTATTTTGAGTAATTCATATTCGTTATTATGAACGGCGAACTTTTGAAAGCTTTTTTATTTGAATCATCATTTCAGTGACCACTTTATTATCGATAGCAAGCTCCATCTTTCGCTAGCCCTTGTCTCTTGACGATGAAATTGTCTAACTTTACTTTTTTCCAACTGTATGTCCTTTATTTTGTATTTCGTTTTAATGTCAAATCTATATAGTATGCATCATAAAGGAAAATTTCAAAATATAGAGGAAAGTTAACTAAATTTTCAAGTAAAAAAATTAATTTATATGAGCTTAAATATGTCATTATTTTATAGTATAATACCATAACTTTGGAATTTGGCCGATATATAATTCTAGATTTCTGGATTTAATATGCATATATTATTAGTTACAACAATTTATATATGCATCATATATCAAAATGGAATGTATTAACTATACTACTATCTAGGCTAGAGTCTAAATTCTAGACAATAATTCAGGGGGTTGGTTATATTCAAAGTGAACTTATTCCACAAAAGAAATTTTGAACAAATATTTTTTTGTATAAAACAACCATTTAGCATGCAAACAAGAAGAAAAAAAAATTCAAAATATACTTCATTAAAAACAAAAATAAACACTGAAAAACTTGTTATGTGGTTATTAAACAGAGAAAAAAGTGTTCAAAATGTTCTCTTTAAAATTTTCACATTGTGGAAATTCACTTTGGAAATACCCCCCTCAATTATTTATACACCACGTCTATTCGTATAGCATATTGTTTTAATTTACGAAAGTATCAATCGAATCAATCTTTCCACGTTGTAGAAATTAAGATAATAATATTATATTAGATATTTTTGATTTCATGGCATTACGTATTTAGATTCTTACTAAATTATTCCTTGTTTAAGTTACTTCTAACTTAATTAAACCAAACTCGGAAGTTCTTTAGTGTTTATAACATTTCGGTATCTTTCCTTCAGTTATAGTACTTGTATTTTCATAGAAAATATTATATCACACATTGTGTACGTATGGTGCTAGAGATTGACGTTTGTTTTCAGCGCTATTGAATAAACTTAAATTCTGTAACATAATTTATTATGTGATAAATAAGTTTTAATATTTAAATTGTCGACATATATTACTCTGCATTTAAATGCGTTACGCCGTGCAAACTGAATGAGAGAGACGTAGGTACATAATTTGTTTAGAAAAATAAAAAATAATGATTTAATATAACACGGGTAATAAATAAACGTCAACGGGCGTAGTGAACTAATTCGATACATGAAAAATGTGTACAATTTTTCATGTACAAATAAATTTGACCGGTTCATACTTAGTAGATAGATATCAACTCTGTTTTGGAAAATAAACATAACACACAAAAAATACACGAGGCATAAAAAAGCATTTTGAATTTATATTATAATCAAAAGATTAGTCACTCAGGAGTACAATTAGTAAGCATTCAAGCTATATCCTAGAAGCCGTAGATTCACATTCCGTAGCTGTATGAAAAACCGATGCCTAATGGGATTAGCTATCATCTGACAACTATTCGTCATTTAAATATAATCTATCCATAATACAAGTCTTTACATCGTGGAGCTCCATATATTCTATGTTTGAAGAGTATTTGATTTAAAAATATATTAATAGAGTCAGCACCTACCTCACTTGTGATATTCACTTAAATAATCATTAATTTAAAAAAATAAAACTGGTATATGTGCCAATAGACCGGCGGTTTCTAGCCTTAGAGGTGCGACTCCCAGGAGAAGCGCGGACTGTAGCCAGGGGAGGTGCCAAAATTTAAAAAGTATGAAAATTTTGATAACGATCGCAACTTTGTCATTATATGTATCAAAAATAAACGGTGGAGAGGCCCAGATTTTTTTTGGGCGAGGCATAGTAGCAGAAAGGTTGGAATACTCTGTTATAGATCACACTATAGCTTCAATCTGATATTCATCAAATGTTTGCAAATAGATTTTAGTAGATTTTTTAGAATTTCGTTTTTTGTTTGTATTCAATACTCATATGGAAGTGTAAGCTTTAAACTGTATTTGAGTGTAGCACTACCTCGAAATTGTTTACATTTTATAATAATAATAGTAAAATTGAATTCTCCATAATGTAATCTGAAACATTTTTTTAACATCTTGAAAATTGTTCTTATTAAATAATGAAATTGTTTAATACATCAATAAGGCTTTACTTTTACTTTTCAGTTACACAGAATAACATGTTCTTCTGAGATGTTTTGATATTTGTGAGTTGCCTCCTTTTGTCTACGCACAGTGGATGTAATAGGCGAAAGATAATTTGTCGGTTTTGGTAACTATGGTAATACGAAGACGTGGGGTGAACCGGGCCAAGTTCCCCTTCATTATAAATGTAAATCGAATATGTAAGGAAGTGACTCCTCCACGGAATATGATTTATAGCTTGATCGATGATTTTTTTTTGGTACGACTCGCATAACCGGTGGGAAAAACCTGTCGACAGTGATGCGAAACACTTGCGTTTCAGACCCCAATGAGATTATTATACATCACGAATCTATTAAGATATTATACTCATAATATTGAAAGATATTTGTAAAGTTTTTTATAACCATCACTAGTCTTCATAAAAATATCGAAGAATGCTGGTATTAAATAGCTTAACATGTCGACAGCTAATTTACTTTTGTATACCAGCAGAATTACGTTTACTTTTATCCGATTTATCATATTTCCATTTCTGTCTCGTTTTTTAATAATTGCGCCTAAAATTCACGTTGTCAAGATTTATTCCGGTTTATAATTTTATAATGCGTATAAAATTAGATTTTGTATTATTTATCCATTTTATATAATTCGTATCACTGGCAAAAGACGTTAAAGTAAAAAAGTGAGATTTGAGATAATCTAGTTTTAAAGTTTGAGTCTCTTTGTTAAATACATGTTGTGACAATTTCTATCAAATAATACATTATACCTTAAGAATTGGTCGTAAAATGTATTTAACAGAGAGACTCAAACATTAAAACTCGATTATCTCCGAACTAACTTTTTTACTTTAACGTATTTTGCCAGTAATTCGACGATTTATGGTCAACTCAAATTATTATTGAAGACAAACATTTTACTCTGATAAACTTTAATATAAAAAAACGTCAAATATAATCAATTTCAACCAATTTCTTAGTGTTTAGTCAAAATTGTTACCATAACAAAAATTATAAAACATAGTAAATTTTAATTTTTAATTATATTTTTCACCATTTAAAAAATAAATATGTATGCATTTTTAATGTAAATAGTAAAGAATCAATTTAGTAGTTTGTGTTATGGTATTGAAATTTTATCGGGTGTATCGATTGTGGAAAGGAAAAAAGACGTAACCCACACAGAATTTTTTTACAGGAGGCACATACAACGTGTATTGAATTGTTTTAGGCCAAAGTCAAAATATAAAATATTCATCTGAGTACATGAAGACTAAAACTAGTGTTTTATTTACCAAGTTATTCAATTGAAGTCAATAGATTTGATGTGGTAAAAGTCATTTTTCCAAATCTTACATGCCATCCTTTTTTCAAACTTAAAAGCCAAATTTAGATACTAATTCGAGATTTGCTACTTCCATCTTTTTGATAGAAAGTGTATTGAGTTGTATAGATTGCGACTATGGAAAAAAACTATTTTGAAAAAAAATCTTTTCTATAGTCGATATGATATTATTAATATTTGTACAGATTCTTCTCGTGGTTTTTGATAGGCGAGTCTAAGGTTTTAATAATAATTACTATAATAAAAACAAAAACAGTTGTGGGTTCTTGTAGATCGGTGATGTTGACATTAGAACAATAGACCGGGCAGTCTTGCTCCCGATCCGCTCCCGCGACAGAGGGCCGGACTGGGCGTGTCGGCCGCCACATCCAACTAACCGAAGATAAACGATCAGATTAAACTTTTAATCAATATTTTTTTTGGCTTCGCTTTCGTGCTGTGATCGAACGGCTGCGTAGAAATAATGAACAAAAAAACCTGACATACTAGATTCGTCGCCTCACCAACAGCACTGCTAATTTGTTAAATCTTTCACAGTATATTTGCGCAATATTGAATGAAAAATATGCGACTATGACAACAGTTTTTTTTCAAAATGTTAATTATTTAAAAAAATCATACAACGATTTGTTCTGTTAACATGTTACCATAGCAATTAAATGTAAAAAAGTGTAGAGATTATCGTGCTGGCCTAGCATTCAGGGAACGCGGCTTTGATTCACACATCTGTCGCATTTAAAAAAATGCTAAAAATGCAGGAATGGGTGCCCATTGTGTTAATTTTTGATTCGTGAAATTTGTCAAGACATGTATCAATAACTATATCCTCCACTTCGGAGCAAACATGGTATGCAAAATCTTCAACGTAGGCAATTTTAGATAACCAAACCTCGCAAAAATTAATACATAAAGATTTTGAAATTATAGATGGTTTACATAGCGATAGCTATAAGTTGACAACACGTATTGTTAAATTGTACAAGAAGACCAAAAAAACGTTATAAAACAAAAGTTTTAAAAATGAAATAGATTTTGGAGTGAAATAATATTTATTATTTTCACTTAAAAAAGCGTATTTATTAATTTCCCAGTAGTTATTTTTTAAAAGGTTTTTTCTACTTCATGAACAATTTAACAAATGTATGATACGTGCTGTCAACTTATAGCCATCGAAATATCCATATATTGGACATTCGGATTGGATAAAATAAGTATCATAAAATCCTTGTATATAAAAAAAATATCAATAGATTTTAAAATGTAATCTCATTTTTACCCTTATCTGGTCCAAGTTACTAGTGGCATAGTCAGTAAAATATTGTATACTATTGAATAAGTCACTATTTCCATTTTGTATTTTATATTACTTCATATGTTGTTATTACGTATATTAATCAAATCTAATCGTGGTTCATTGCAATATTTCTCCCAGAAGTTGTTACGAAGTTAGCATGGCTTTTTAATTATTAAGTGTCTTTGATAAGATTCTTTGTTGCGGCCTAATTCTATGGATTACACGACCTAGGTTGTACGCTACAAAATCATCAATCAAATATTAAAATATACCATTATTTATGTTTCTACCTCGTTGATACACTGTCACTTAAATCGACTTCCAGTCCAATAATAATATTTGATAGTAGTGCAAGAGTTTTTGATTAATTTTATTAAATGAATTTGATTTGAGATCTAATTGAGGATATGACCAACTATTCAGTCTGCCAGTTTAGTATTTTGGTTATATCTCTTTTGCGTGACGCACGTCGTATGTTTAAATAAAATAAGATACTTGTATAAATATGATTAACTGGATTCATAGACAAGATCAAATAGAAAGGCGCCTGATAAGTGGTGGCGTATAAAAGAAATATGAGAGAGCAATCCGACGATACACCTGTTTCTGCTTATACGCAAGACAGAGACGGAATTTTGTAAAGCTTGGGTTATAGGGAAATTTTTTTAATGATTGGATTTCATAAATTTTATTATTTATTCACTCACATAGGTGAAAATTCAATAATATTTTAATCGAATAATTGAAATATTAAATTTATTTTCTAAATTATTTAAAACTGGTAAACTTCCATATGTGAGATCACTGTTAGCG
>JAGVSQ010001614.1:1881-28249 GCA_022683975.1 Rhyacophila evoluta | reverse complement strand
TCGATTGATCTCCAAAATTTCTTGATAGAACAGTTTGTGTTCCCTTGTATTAATATCTGATAGCTTAATTATATAAATAATAACAGCGATATTACATATGGAAGTTTACAAGTTTAAAATAATTTAGAATTTTAAATCAATTTCCATCAACCACAAGCATCAAGTCAAAATATTAATTACATATAACAGATTTCAATTTTTTTTTAAATATGCAAGAATAAAACTGCACACACACACACTAATTACTTCGCAAGTTACTAGTAGCTGACGATTGTTAATTTGACAGCCACCAAAATATATTATAAGTTACATTGTCTTAAAATACAATAGTTCGGTGTGTGACTATATTATTAAAATATTGTTTATAATCATTTATTAATCTGTTCCTAATTTATGAATTTACTGCTATCCAAAATATGTTCTTCGATAATAATTCTAATATAACACTAACAACGTCTTGTTTTCTTTATTGAATAATCATCATGTTTTGAACGAAAGGTTATTAAATTTATTGGGAACTCTGTAATGTTTTGAATGTTATAATTATAGATTTGCACGCCATGCCCACGCATATAAAAATAATATTGTGAATGAAACAAAATTCGAAAATAATACTCGGTCGATAGACCGCTTCATAGCGAGAAATCTGAGTATATTTTTTGTAGATTGGTTTTAATCTTCACAACATAAAAAATAATTTCGATTTAATGAACGTGCTTTGTGACGCCTCCTTTCCGTCGATTTTATTACTAACCCGGTAAATGTTATATTTTTTTCCGATCGAAATTATAGGTTGATTATTTTTAATAATACGATAAAATTAGATTAAATCCGCTAATATATCATGTGGCTTATCCACGGGTAACGTGTATATGCTGTAATATTATTAAATAAAGTTATTACGAATTCGTGTATGTTGTTGATTGAATACGAGCACGTAATGAATCATAAATGCTTTCTTATAGCATAATACCTTTACATAGTCATCGAATATAATATTAATAAACATACGTTAGAGTATCAAAATTTCTCAGCATGTTGAACATCACAGTTTTAAAATATACTGAATCAATTTTAGATTAGAGCCTTCGTTAAAATGATTCACTCTATAATCTAAATCTGTTATACAGCTTAATATAATGAAATCAATCAAATTAAATAATTACTATTTGAAACAGCCTACCCGTGAGCCAAGAGATTACCATCCCCGCCCAATGTAAAGATATGTCTTGAAAAATTGTTTTTCACGAGATTTGGTTGTCCGACAATCACTCGACTTGATGCCTATTGGGTCCTTCAATTCCGTATTTTTTAAAATCTGGCAATGTGGTAATCGTACCCGCCTACTTCAGATACCAGACGCGCACGCTAACTATACACTACCAGGCAGACACTTATTTATATTAGCTAATTATTATTCAAATATTGAGTAAGGTCACGGGCACTATAGCAGAGCGACTGCGGCGAAGCGATAGCAAGAGAGATGCAAAATAGCTTTGATAGGTGCGTGAGAAAGTGACCAAGTTCGGCAGCGCGGCAACACGTCGTCGTTACAACACTTGCTCACTCACTTATTTATAGCTATTTTGTATAACTGCTTCCGTCGTTTTGCCGCCGCGACATCAATCGTGCCCACAGCCTAAGTAAGACTGTAGTTTTTTTGACGATACGGAAGATACCATCATTTAAATAATAATAAAAAAATGCCAATGTATGTAATCAACAGCAAGCAAAACAGTTATTTATTTGTTACTAAAATTGCAGTTTCCAATTTTATGTACCGTAGAAATATAATCATAAGAATTAAGCTTTGAATTTTAAGTTACAATAATTGTTGGCGAGCAGTTTCATATTGATACCGTACCAAAATTGAAGATCTGTGACCCGAGACAAGATAAGGAAAGAATTTAAATAATAGCATAGAAATTAATTCATTATAAGAGTTGCGAATATTAATTAGTAATGTAACGAAATAGGTAAATTTTGTAAGGGTTAACGCAAGTGTTACATCAGCCAAAATCTCGTCCGTTTGTTCTCCTTTCGGTCATTTAGGTTAATTTTTGAATTTATTTCACGATTTCAATGAAAAACAATTTCGACGCGGTCTTTCGAAGTATTTTTTTTAGTTTCTCTAATTCCATTGTTCGCTCGTGTCAAAGTATCAATTATAATATTAAACCAATTGCAAATCAATGACAGGTTTTATTTGGTAATTTACAAAGTTCATTACCCAAAAAAAAAACAAAATAGAATTCTATGTCAGCCATCTTTTACATTTAAAAATAAATTATACTCTTCTTCTTCTATATTTGCCCATTTATTAGACGTATCATGTGAAATAAAGTCAGTTTATTTGAAAAATCAATTGAAAATATATTATTTATTACTTAAATCCATTCTAAAATAATGGCATATTGAGAAACTTGTAAATGTATTTACAGTCCTATATTTCCTCATTTTTTTTTTCTAGCAAATAGTTAATTCATTTAGTTGAATTTTGCTCTGCATACATAGTCAAATTGAAGCATATGTTTAGATGCCGCATTAGGCCTCCGAGAATTCTGATCACAATTTCTTAAAACATGCTGGTCTTCCTTCTTTCCAGGGTATGTAGCTAACCTGAATATTCTGTAGATAGTATCTAGGATTCCAAGCTTTGGTTGGCTTTTAAATCACACTTTAAGGCTAACAAATATTTCCATTTTCAACATATGGGTAAGTTTGAGCTATTCAATAGAACCTCTATTCATCCGCGTTATTCAGTGTGGTTATATGGGCAGCTCGATCATACACCGCGTAATAATCAGGTGTATTTCGGAGCTCGAGAAGCGATTCACTTTATTTGACGGAGATACATCGTCATTAAAGAATTGATTTATCGAATATCCACGGTGCATGCGTTCAAAAACGATCCGTGTTTTCAATTAAATAGATAGTTTTTATATTTAAATACTATATACTGCAATCATATTATTGCACAATACATTGATAATAAAGTTTAAAAAAATCTCAAGCCCTTTTTGTTTTGTTTTTCATCTTTTGATGTCCATTCGACAAATCAATCGCAAAGCGATGATATATTGAATACCCAACGTTTAAATTACGATTAAAATACTTTAAAATTCAAAAAAATGCATTGACATTCATGTCTGGTGAAACGAATTGTATCTAGGATAATATATTTAAAATATACATGAGTATACTTTTCATTGGAAAAATGTCTTACCTAATCCTCTTTTTCCTCTAAAGAAAAGTACCATATTATCGAGCGATATAAAATGTAATAATATAAGTAGACATAAATATAATATTACAGGTAGGTATAGCACGCAGTGTTGTTAGTTGTTATACATAATTTGACATTTAGCATAGAGTGCAGATCGGTTGAAACAAGCTTGACGTACTGGCAAGACAGGTTGTAGTTAGCCGCATGTGGAGTGAACGATTTAATATTTATTTTGCTCAGTAAAAAATGACAGTTACTGTTTTTGAACTTATTTTTAACATCTCAATATGTATACAGTATTACACAATTACACATAAAACTTTCAGATGAATTAGTTTAATTATTTTTTATATTTGTTCCTAGGACGTCAATGTGAAATAAAGTAAATCACTTCTTGGTGTCAGATTTTTGAAATAGATGAATTATTTAGATATTTAGTAGAAATCGATTTAAACATTATATTTCGACTGTGGAAATTAAAAAGGACGTAGCGCACAATTCGCACAATGTATGCAATTTAATACACGCTCTGTCAAAAGAATGTAAGCGGAAAATGCCGAATTAGTGTCAAATAAAAGTAAATTTAGTTTTTAATTTTGAAAAAAGAATGCCGTGTGAACTTTTTGACCCGGAAAAAGAACCTCTAAAACATCGATTTTCTTGTTTTTCCTTAAATAACTTATTGAATAAATATTACATCGAGTGAATAAAAGACTAGTTTTAATCTTCATGCACTTCAAAATTGTGGCTATGTAATGTTTTGAATTTGGCCAAAAGTCATTAAATAAACGTTTTTTGTGTCTCCTATAATTTTTTTCTACATGGGTTACGTCCTTTTCCTTTCAACAGTATTATAAAGTTAATCTGTATAGCATAAAGTGATATATGAATTCGTTATTACCTATTCTACATGCAACTTAAATCCCACAGTTTTCAGAATTCCTGCATTTTTTAATTCATCAATCCGTTACAGAATGCAGAATCTACTTTTAACTCAAATTTGTTAAGTATCCAGTCCTGCATTTTAGATTTTTTAAATTCTTAAGCTGCGAAATTCAAGCCCACAACCTTCCGCCCTTAACTGAATAGTAATTAAGTTGTATTGTATTTAATGGTCGTAGGCTATATTCCTTTGATCTGACTATAGCCGCACGCATTGGAACTCGGCTTTCATAAGCAAGCAGATCAAATCGGTAATAACACTGACTGGGCGTGCACCTCTTCGATGCATTCTCTTTGGGTTCCCACATAACCAGGTGGTGCTTCCTCTATTGTTCGCGTATACAAGACTTGAACCGATGGTCTTGTACAACCGGAACTACTAGGTAATCTAATTAGCATTCAAACCAACATCATCAAATTATAACATATTTTTTGACCTTCTATGAGATTATTACCATGGCTTTTTTTATAACTATCTCAGAATGGCCTCTCTCATTAGTATCATAAATATCTTCAAAGAATCTTCAATCAATCTTCCATCTCGTTTTTTTTTAGTTTATACTTTTCCCCTTATTTGCCAAAGTCAGGATAACCATATTGGATGTGGAAAGGAAAGGGGACGTAACCTTCAGTTTTTTCGAAAATATGTATATTTACAACTTAATGCACGTTCTAATAAAAGCGTTTAAGCTAAAATGCCAAATTAGTATCTAAATTAAGCTTTTAAATTTGAAATAAATGATGGCCTGCCAATATTTTGACCAGGGAAAGGGACTTCCACCACATTGATTTTATTGGTTTTTTTAAATAACTTATTATATTATTATCAGATTGGGTAAATAAAGTACCAGTTTTAATCCTCGTGCACTTCAAGGTTGTCTATCTCGTATTTTGACTTTGGCTCGAAATCATTAAGTAGACGTTTTCTGTCCCTCCTGTAAAATTTGGTCTGTGTGGATTACGTCTTTTTTCCTTTCCACATTCTAAGCCGTAAAGATACGGAATGATTAAAATATAAGGTAAAGAAAAAAGAGCTAAATTTATAACTCAAGACCAACACAACAGACACATGGTAAGCTAACTAATATTAGATATATAAATCATAATGTTTTATTTATATTTTCAAAAGTTATCAAACCTTTGTTCAATACATAACTCTCTTTCCTAAATATTATTTGACGACATCCATTATCAAACGTATTAATTTACTTCCACATATATATCAATAGTTCATTTTTTAGTTGCAAAAATATATTACAATTATAGAAAACCTTATATCGGACTTTTTATATTACTTCATAAAATTATACGGTACAGTTATTAGGTATATAATCTCATATATTACTTTCAGTTACCGGTTTATACGCTATAAATATAATATTATTTTTAATAATTAATAAGTGTGTGTATAATATTCCAATGATAGATTGTTTTGTATCACTTTTTTTAGTATATACTCGCATTAATAAATTATTTGTATAGATATTACATGAAGATCTCTAAAGACAACTCTATCGTTTAAAAAAATAACGATTCATGTGAATATTTCTTCTTCTTCTTCTTCCATGTTCGCTCCCAAGTGGAGCATATGGACACCACGTGCCGCCTCCAAGAATCTCTGTCGCCCGCCAGTATTCTTGCGCGCCTCCAAGAATCTCTGTCGCCCGCCAGTATTCTTGAATATTTATGAAATTAAAATTATTTTGTGTTTCATATACTATCCCCAACATCAATCAATCGGTGTAATTGTTTAAAATTTATGTAATATATATCGATAAAAAATAGCTTTATACAGTAGCTGTATAGTTACGAAATAATAATAAAAAAATGACGGCAAGATGAAACTGCTTCAAAAAAATCAGGTGCTAAACAATGGACTTCATATGTCTATTACATTATATCCAATTTGTTCATCAAGCTTCGTTTCAAACCATAATTACCATCCAACGGACTTAATATGTTTCAATGCGAGTAATTCGCTCGGCAATCAACGCAACACTTTTGGGTCACCCTATTATAAACGTCAATAATTTCAGTATTGAAACTGTATTGAAATATTCAGGGGCGTAACTAAAAATCAATAGAAAATCGGTTTTTTTATTGGACAACTCAATCAAGTCTCGATAACTACCGTGTATTATACAATTAATTATATAGATTTGAGATTAAGATAAGTTTTTTTCTTATTAAAAACTACCGTAGAAAATTCCTTGCCAAGTCATTGTCGATATAATTCATAATAATATATTATAATAATATACAGATAAATCTTTATGTATCTATACATTATATTTAAACAATACAGTGTACAGTTATTTGATTTGAATACAATCTATCAATTATACATTATGTCTTTACATATTTTTCATTGATTCTCATTTCAATGTAGTAATATTTTTATGATATCGATTCTATTTAGGTAAAAGGCATTAACCCTCACAAAACAATAATGCCGTGAATGAAACTTGGTTCTTTTTTTCTGCGTGCAAATTCGATAGATCCATCTTTTTTTAAAATCTTAAATTAAATTTAGATAAAAACACGGCATTTGTGGCTTTATTCCTTTTGACACGACGTCTATTTAGGTGTGTACATTATGATTCTTAAAATTAAAGCACTTTTAAAAAAAAATTGAGGCGTGTATTTTCAAAGTGAACTTATTCCACTATGCCAAAATTTAAATGAGAGAATTTTGTTGAAGTATCTTTTTGTCTAATCTTTCTCAATATTTATTTTTAATATTTTTGGAATTAATTTTTCTACAGAACAGAAAACTCTTGTTCAAAATATTCTCCTACATATTTTTGCATAGCGGAAAAAGTTCACTTTGGAAATATAACCCTTAATTTCAAACTATATCTTAGAATAAATTAGACCTACGTGGGTGTCCGTAATGATATGCTATTAATGGTAATTGTGGGTGTCACCCCCTACCAATACTGAAAGAAGACTACGTTTCTATACTATATTTTCAAAAAGATATACGTCAATACGATATGGTAGTAAAACACTCGATTTTTTTCCAAAGAATTACTTGGTGATAAATGTGATACATAAAAAAAAATAACAAAACGATTTATTACGTAACATTAATCTTTTTATATGTTTTAATTTGTTCGTTTTAATACGTTCTTGAGAATTGCTCTAAAACAGGAATCATGGATACAAATGCATTAGTTTAATAGAATAATTGTATTATATTTCTATTGCAAGCTTTGAATGTATAATCGATTAAGCAACTGACTGAACACCAATCCCTGTGAAAAACAATTTGTCTAGATAAATCTTCATATTGCATGGATCTACGTTTGCCTTAGATGTCTAATACCATAGATATTTAAAAAATAATTACTTCTATCTCAGATTGTGGTAGTGAGTTTTCTAGTAAGTAAATCATATTTAAACGTTCTTACCACTGACAGCCTTTCCTCGATATAAATTCAATATCTGATGCGTAAATAGCGTAGTCGATTCCAGGAATGAATCATTACGAATTCATTAAAGCTCCTACGTGAAAGTTCTTTGACACATTAACACTTATTACCCTGTGATGAATAGTAAGTTACCTGGAGTTATATTTTATTTTACTTCTTCATATTATATTCTCGATATTATTGAAACGTCGCAACATTGAAATGAGAATCAATGAAAAATATGTAGAGAAATACTTTTTTATCAATATATTTTACTAAAATCAAATAGCTGTGGGATGTATTGTTTAAATATGATGTATAGATACATTTGTGTGATGGTATTTTTTCTTAAAGGGAAAGAAAAAGAGCATTCTGATCAACTACGCGCAGTGCTCAATGTATAACTAATATCTGCCTAAGAATGTCACCTCTCTGTTTCCACCGCCATTTTTCATTTTTTGCACTTATTTTACATAATTTGACTATTAATACATGTAATGATATTTAAAGCTAATTACAATAATTGGGGAATGTATTTCTAATGTGAACTTATTTTCCCATGCCAAAATTCAAAAGACAAGATTTTCAACAAGTATTTGTTGTGTAGAAGAGCCACATAGCATGTAAATCAGTAAAAAATATCATTTTCAAAGATATTGAAAACAAAAATGAACATTGAAAGACATGCTATTTGGTTCTTTTATAAGATAAATACACCTCTCAATTGATCTAGCAAATTTCGCATAATTTAAAAAATACATTTTTGACTGGATTTTTGTGGTCCAGTATCGTTGTTTCTGTCACAGTAAGGCGAGAGTTAACGAGATACATTTACGTGCCACATTATTCACATATTATTACATACACCATTAAATAATATCACTCATCACGGGAGTTTGAGCTTGCATTTGTATGAGCACATTTCATTATCACACAAAAGTTTGTATTGTTGCTTAGTTACGCATGTGTAATCGTTTCTATTCAAAGAAACACTGCTCGCAATTACATTTCAAATCATTTCACAGTCGAATTACTTAGTAGTTGATGTAATAATAATTACTGTATATACTCGTAAAATGTTTTATTTTAATTGTTATTTTAAAATGGGTTATTGAAACTGTTAGTACTGAAAATATTTTATAAAAAAATTTCATTGATACATTAATATGTCTAAAATATCATATCAAAAGAATATAAAATTATATATTAGTGGAATAACTTGATTTAAATTTACGGGTTAAATTAATTTGTAGATTTTCATATGAAAATTTAATAGGAATAACATATTTATAAGTACAGCTATTTGAAAACTATGTACAACTTCGATTTATAGATCTACGTGACATTATATATTTATACATCAGTCTTTTGGCTGTCATACCATCATTAAAATCGTAAAAAAATATCAAAGCGAAATAGCTATTGACTAATTTACGTAATCATTAAGTTGTGATAAAATTTTATAGTTAAACTGTTGTAAAACAAAAAAGTTAAAAAAAAACCTTGTGATATTTGTAATTGAATTAATTATCATTCTCTGAATAGTAAATGCATTTTCTCTCTTTATCTATTCGTATTATACCCAACATACGCATTAGTGTTATGCTGTAATATTTTTTTTTAAATTTACTACTTTCAATTTATTTCATAATTCTATAGACTAAAAACTGTAGAATAATTTAAAAATTTAGAGTTGAAAGACATATTTTTGTCGATAGCTATTTCGGCTTCCATATAATTATACATTTTTCAATGAATTATGTTACGTATTGAGAAGTTCAAAAATAAGTTCTACGTAATAAATACGTTTTTAATAGTCATTTAGAAATTCATGACACTAAGAAGGCTTTGTGTAAAATATAATTTGGTGCAAATATTTACCTACTTTAATATAAAATAACTCAACTTAATTGTGCACTTGTTTCAAAAATAAAAATTTGGATAAAAGGTTTTTTAAGCTTTACAAATTTGCGGTGGTTAAATGTAATTTAAATAAAATTTATCATTGAATTATCGATGTTATCAGCTTGGGCAAAATTCAACGCGAACAAATGATCAATCCAAAAATTGTGACCGATGTAATACGTTTCGATTTTTATCCGCCCACCGGACTCGTCCATCGAATGGCTTATTGCCATGTTTGTCTGCATAACAAAATGAGCGCTGTTCGTCTGGCAGAAGCTATCTCATTAAATCGATTCCAATCATAATCACGAAGACAACTGAGCTATTACCAAAATGAAAACTGGTGCCTCGCAATCTCGTTTCGCATCTCGTGAACAGATACCGTATGAAGACAACCAGTGTAATTGGGTTGTTTTATCTTCGTAATATATTTTCCTTCTTCTTCAACTGCCTTCATTATAAATCACTTTATAAACAATCAGCACAGTTGCAAATATTATGATTAATGACCAACGTGTATCAAATTTGAGCTGCCGATTTCGAATGACAAAGTGTCATCTGATATTTTTTTAACTGTATCTGGTTGTGACAGCTGGACATGACGATGTTATCTTGACGATGTTATTTCTTTTCCGTTTAATTGGCAAACTCAGATAAAAATATGTATTACATCAAATATAATGCAACAACATTGTAACTAACACGCATATCGGATGCTTTAAAATGCATCATAATTTGATAGAATATTTATAAAAATTTAAGTCGACCATGGAAATATTTTTCTGTCATTTCAATTCAAATAATACGAATCCTTTACTGAATTATACTATCTCTTTATTACGTACGCTTTCTATGCGAAGCATATGATAATTAAATCCAAGATTATCTGTTACCAATTACCTAGAATTCTCCCAGGTAACGCAGCATATGGCTACTACGAGGTTATTCCACGTTTCACGTATCATAAAAATGCATTTATATGTCACCGGATTAGTACAAATTAAATATCAATCAAATAGACTTTTATCGATCTCCGTATTTTGAATTTCTTTATATATCTTAACACAGGAGTGTAAAATAATAGAAAATATCAATTGTTGTCTATTATTTTAATAAGAAAATGCTTTTATGAGAAAAGCTCAATTAATTCTACACTTAATTGACTTAATATTCTGAAATTAACGCAAAGTCTACCTACGCGCAAGAATGCTCATAATTCGATTTTCTTTTTCGAGTCTATCTTTCTATCAAAGTCCAGTTTTACTCTGTACACGTTTGTAATGGTATCTACTATACTTAATTTTGATGAGTGCATCATATGGACACCTAACGGTTTTTATGACAACATAACCCAACTGATCAGAAAAATAGGCATTCAGGACTTAAGCTCTTAGGGGGCATCCGAAGAATATGTCCCAGCCAGTTTCATTACCGTTGCATTACTATTAATCCGAAAAGGGGATGCTCCATCCGTTTCCTTATCTCTGAGTTTCTTACAAAGTCAAACACGTCAACTGCAGTATCCTATACAGGTATCTGTTTTAAAACCTAATTCTATTGTAAATAATAAAAATGGTAATTTATCAAATCAGTTATTTTATATGTAAAAATCTTTCAATCTATATTAATGCAAAATAAAGTGCTCAAATGATTCAAACCATTAATGAATACATAAATCTCGAATAAATTTCATTAGCTTTGTTAATAATAAATATACAACGCAATCAGTACGAAGTAAGTTGCATGGTTATTAAAATAAAAAGCACAGTTAGTCTATTGATCGTGAAATATTTCTATGAAGTCGTAACAAGTGAATCAGATTATTCAAAGTCTGACTTGAAAGAAAATGTGGAGGTTTATTCTCGACGACCGATCGCTAAGTAGGGGAGGTCACTTAGCATTTATCATACCCAGCAATTACAGTTGTGTGGTACTGTCAATTTATCTGGCATGTCAGGGTAAATTATTTATTTACAGGAAAAGCTCATATGTGCATCTATACTATTTATCATTTCACATTTATATAATTGATGCAAATTCATGTGAACTTGCTTATGACACGTATGACTAAGAAGAGTCTTAACTTTAATCAGTAAGCTACTGACGTCTTCCAAAACCCTCGTGTTCTATTAATAAGCTGTATTTCACAGAATTAAAACAAGCTATTATTCGCTACATTTTTTAAATCGACTGGTCGTTGCCGTCCCTGCTGCGGATTCTGGGCACACGGTGGTATTACTTTGTTCGAAATGAGAAGATAAGAGAACGGACTATGCTGACACTTATCAATGACAAAGTGAAGCTGCGACGCTGGACCTGGCTCGGCCACATATCGCGGATGCATTAAGAAAGTCTGAACCAGACCTGCTTATTCTTTAGGCCCACCGATCGTCGGCGTCCGGGAAGGCCGCTAAATACTATCTATAGAATGTATTCGGCGGAGTTACGGGATGTAGGTATGACCTAGGAGGACGCAAGAATACTGGCGGGCGGGATTCTTGGAGGCAGCACGTGGTATCCATATGATCCACTTAGGGAGCAAATATGGAAGAAGAAGAAGATAATTTGCTTCTTCTCTATTTCTTTTGCCATACACGCCCCTTACTTAGAACATATAGTCGCTACACGGTGCCTTCAGGAGTCACCCATCAGCCTTCATGCATCTTTACAGATACTGCCATCATTTCTTGTTTCCGTGGATAGTACCCGCCGGTCTTCCGGTACACCAAAATCTTATATATTGGAAGAATATTTTCTTCTTCAGTTTTTTTTTCCATAATTAAGTTCTGAGTTGAAGTAAATCAATGATAAGGTGTCAATAGTTCAGAATGCATTGTTTTAAAAAGTGCTTTTTGGTAGAACACTTTGTAACAACATTGCTTGATTTTTTATTTATCGTCAAAAGTGTGATTTGAATTGTTAGTTAGCTAAGGAAGATCGTCTCATGCGAATACATGCTAGTATAATGTTTTTATTTAGTAAAAAAATTGCATATTCTTCGTCAATTTCAAACTCATATTTAATTTCGTTGTAATAAAAATTCTAATATAAAAAAAAATTCACTCGAGGAATTTCTAGCTGCATTCGTAATGAGCAATATTTTCAATTTGTTTTTTTATAAATCAGGTCCCATTCTTTTAATGCTATTATCCATAATGTATGTATATTATGTAATACTATTAAAATTCATTCTTGAAAAACTTTAAATTATAAATGTAATTAAATCAAAAAAAATCCGTTTCTTTTTAAATCTACTTGCCAGACAAAAATAACTGCAACAAAACTATAATAAACATTCACGTTTAGATAAATCTACTAAAGATGAAATTAAAGCCGACTTTCAGAACTCATAAGACTCATAATCAAATTATTGACATTTAATCAAAAGTATGCTGCAAAATCTGTTGGAAATTCATTCTTATTGATAATAATTATTAGTTTTTCTGTTGTTCATACATAAAAGGCTTAATTCGTTGTGTAATACTTTTATAAAATACTACAGAATATTTGAAAATTAAATTTGCCAACTCTCAATTTTTTAATTGACATTATATATCATATTCCAGTTGACTTTTGTCTCCTTTATTGTCAGTATTTTAAAATAAAGCTGTGAACTTATTTTGTAATAAACAAACATTTTGAATACGTAATAAATTCAATCAGTCTGAAAATTAGAAATAAAAAATAGTATTATATTAATTATAATAAAATAAATAGAATGATTTGATAATAAACATTGATAATAACTCTTATTTTCCAAAAGATTGTGTTTGGGTTTCGTTGTTATATTACAATAAATTGAAATATTTGTGTATGCATTCTTTTTTTATTAAATTATTCTTTAAAATAAAAAAAATTGTACGCCTTGCATGTTAATTAAAGTTTTTATTCAATATCATTTACAGATGTTAGTTGACTTTTCTTCTAGACTCTTAACAATGAGAATAAAAAACCTTGTTTTTCTCAAATAGAGTATCAGTAAATTATTTTAAAATGTTGTAGTAAATAAATATTACTATATGTTATATTTGTTGTAATTTCTTATTTATACGCTGCAAGTAAATGTATTAAAATTCTAAAATAAGTTTGGCATTATTCAAAAGAATCTGTGTATTTTTAAAGCTATAACATTTCCTTCTAAACTCTGCTTAGAAACTCTGAAAGTGTCAAACCTGATTAAACACGTACTGGCTCAATTATTATTATGTAATACAAGAAACGTCTTTCAAATTCCTTCACTTTAAGCGTGTCTATAAGTCAAGGTTTCTTCATAGTCTTCCTTACAGGAATTTAACATTTGCAAAACTAGAAACATATGTATTTTATTATAAACAAGATATTTAAAAACATCCTTATATTCTTGAAATAATGACATTTCTTCTCACTGAGAATATCGTGAGATATATTATTTTGACAGAGTTATATTAATTTAATATAAGTGTAAAATTTGTTTGTTAAATATTTCATTCATACTAAGTTCATAAAAATAAATAAAAAACAGTATTTATTATGCAAATAAAGATTAATAAGCCAACTTCAAACAAAATATATTAATATCTACATATTGTATGGTGATCGAGAATCCATAATATTATAGATAAAGCGTCGTACGGCAATTAATAAACGATACTCTCGTTTTGTAATTAAAGCCTTTTTTTTCTAAAATCAACACTTATCGAGCTATCAACCAAATATGGCCTAATAATTTCATAATTACCAATAATTAATTAAGATTTGTACTACATATATCATCATCTATATTGTTTAAAATTTATCATAGTCTATTGATTTACAATACATACTTTTCCTCAGGCGTGTTTTACTAATATGTTGTTTAATACAATTTTATAGAGGCCTTCATTTAAAATTTCAAGGCCTTAAATATTTTGTGTTTACATGAAAGTAGCTTTCTAGGCATGAAAAGCTTAAGTTAAAACATGATTATAAATGGATCAATTTAATCTATATAGTATACTACCAAGATATTTTAAAGTAACTAAATAATTATGTAATCAGATTTTAAATGAGGAATTAATTATGATACTTCTTCTTTTTTCCAGATGAATCAGCAGTGTAAAGTGTGCGGGGAACCAGCGGCTGGTTTCCATTTCGGAGCATTCACCTGTGAAGGATGCAAGGTATTTATTTCAAAACAATCATTATATTATAATCTAATATAAATCGTATATTTCGTTCTTATTCGAAATCTATCTTATATCGTTTATCTCTTTGAATAGCATATAACACATTTAACTTTATTTGATTCAATTCACTGGATTAAAGGAGATGAATTGGGTCGAATTTATTTTTAAATTCCAAACTAAATTAGTTTTTAAATAAAAGACTCATACCTAATCGAAACGTAAGTTTTATATCTAAAATTTTTGCTTATTTAAAGAAATATATACTGAATTCAAAATTTATTTAACTCTTTGGGTGATATAACGTTTTTCTATTATTTATCGTTATTCGTAATTCTATTCTTAAATGCTACTATTTTTGATTTAAAAAAAACGAATTGACAATACATGTTTTTTTATATATATACCATAGTTTTTCCTACCGTGGAGACAATGAATCTACATAGGTTGAAGATATCCACTCCGAAACAAGAGTATAGGGATCTCCGCAATGTTAAGACGTCTTAACAGATTATATTTCACGAGAATTGTTTGTCAGATAATTACCCAACAAAGTGGGCATCCAGTCCTGCATTTTCAGATGATGGCCAGATGGGGAATCAAACCACCACTCCCCATATTCCTAAGTTTTTCAAATCTCAATGGTTTTATTATTATTGGAAACGAAATGTTATCCGTCTACAATGAAAATAATTTAATTTAATATAATTTAATACAGTAAAGTAAATCAATACTACAGAATTAATACCCATCGGGTTGAGCAATTGTCTGACAAACAATTCTCGCGAAAAAATAATCTGTCAAATCGTCTTCGCATTGCGGAGATCCATATGCTCCAATTTGGGAGCGACCATGGTATAAAAAAAAAATCAATAAGTTTTCTTCTTATTCCATGTTAGCTCCCTAAGTGGAGCATATCGACACCACGTGCTGCCCCCAAGAATCCCTGTCGCCCGCCAGTATTCTTGCGTCCTCCCAGGTCATACCTGCGTCCCGTAACTCCCCCGAATACAAATAGTATTTAGCGGCCTACCGGGACGCCGACGACCGGTCGGCTTAAAAAATAAGCAAGTCTAGTTCAGACTTTCTTGTGGCATCCGCAATATGTGGCCGAGCCATGTCCAGCGTTGTCAATCAATAATAATAATAATAATAATCAATAATCTGAGTTGTAAAGCTTTATGGTTATTGTGTATAAATAATCTAGTTCAAAATCTTCTTTAAATTTTGGCATAATAGAATAAGTTCACTTTGGAAATACGCCTTTTAAATTTAGTGAAATAATTACTTAGATATAGTTTGAGAGTGTCCCAAATAATTTAATTTGCTTTAAAATATCAATACAAAGTAACAGGTCACGCTTTAAAAAAATAGTGGTATATTTGCCGTAGTTGCGTATATACTCATCTTCGTATTATTTGTAAGGCAAATCGTTCGGCGTTGAAATCGTAATAAATCACATAGTCTATGTGACGTCATGGACTGGTCTAATCGACGTAATGGTAAATAGTCCGTCTTCTTCCACATGCCATTATTTACACGCGAATAACGAATTAACTCACTATTCGGTTTTACAAGAAGACAAGTATTCATCCGCTGTTTTTCGATTACATCTGATGAAGCGTCTGCCGAATTGTTCGTGACAGCGACTCGGCCGAATAAATTTAGCGATTTGTTTTATAATTACTCGGCCGTTTGATTATTTATTTTATACTTTATTTTCAATTCGACATTATAAGCATTTTTATACACCAATTTGTATACTTCGGTGGCCGAGTGGAGTATTTGATTGAAAACTAATTCAAGTTAAAAATATATCAAGTAGGGTCTTCACATTGCGGCATCTCTATAATCTACTTTGGGGTTAATGTAAAATAACAAAAACCTAACAGATTTAAATCTGGTAGTCTCCACATTGTGAATATCGAGACACTGTGCATATTGACTTATTTTTTATGTTCGGAGTGGATTTGGTTAAAAATACATAATTTTTTACTATGTGAACGTCTGCACAAATGTTTATATTCAAAAGCTACCTATATTTACAAGTATTTCATTACTGTGTGTTTGTAATATCAGTATCTGGTTTTTATGCAGTATGTGAATTTTATGTCAAATTAGTTTTGAAATAACAGTAATGTTAAAAAGTATGTTATTGTAATAGATACAGGTATATACCAGGACATACAACGTTTAAATCTCGATTTTGAATAATTACTATTTCTAAGAAAGTAGTGACAATAAAACATTCTTTCGAATATTAGGCTGTATTTTTCTCTCTTAAAAATGTCACGAGTTGAAATACATCAAGAAAACAATTATATATAGCATGACTAACTGTATCTGTTAACATTTGTTTAATAGAATAAATTGATTTTCGTAAAAATTCAAAACATTTGTATATACTGTGAATACTCATTGAGTTGATAGATTGTATAACAAACAATTCTCGTGAAAAATAATCTGTCAAGACAAGAAGTTTTCACATTGTGGATATCCATATACTCCACTTTCGGAGTGGACATCTTCTCACTGTGTAGATTCATATGCCCCACTTTAGCAGTGAACATGGCTTACAATATATATTTATGAGTGAATTAATTTATTTAGAATCTGTTACATTTAAATTATAATATTATATAATAATAATCACCACAACATTGTTAGTTTGTAAGTATAGCGTATATCTCAATGTTGCAGTTTATTTTGTATTAGCGCAATTGCAAGTATAAATGCAGGATAAGATCAACTTAAAATAAAGGTTTTTAGCATGCCAGTAGTTATTAGGCACGCAACTCTGCGTCGTGAACCGTGCCGAGCCATTGGCATGTGTAATCTTGCCAGTTGAGAGACCAATGATCAAATTTTGTTAATGTTTTCCAGTTCAAAAGTGAAATTATTCGTATTTTGCAACGTCCCAGTCAAAGTGTTTCGTTACAATAGGCCGGTTACAAAAACAAAAGTTAACCATAAACTGCTCACTTCCATTTGAACTCAATTCGATGAGTCTTCGATGCAATTTGCATTCGCAACGATGGTTAAATTTTAACTGCAGAAGTTCTCAATGTTCGCTTAAAAAAACGTAGTAATGAGATTTAAAAACGTTAATTACCTACAATACACCGAAGAGCTTTTATTTCAGTTGTAAAAAAAGCTACGTATTTTTTTAATTCGGTAAATTTTTAATTTGGAAAAGATATAGGTAACAGGATTTCAATGATCCATGCTATAAAGTATAATAAATTTTACATTTGTTAATAACTGACTACTATCATCAATACAATATAATTAATAATTTTATTTTATTTATTTATTTTACACATATTGTAACATTACAAGTTATAAGTGTAATACATTTACAACACGATTTAAAAATGATTTTGAAAGCACATTAAAAAGGAAACATAAAAATCTAAGGCGACATTGTAAAAATAGAAGAAAATATAAAGAGATATTTTTAAAAAATACTAAAGGAAGAAGAGATTGTCTACCAAGTAAGTTATTTAGACCCTATTCTAATAATGTATTTAATAACAGCCATCTAAGCTCACTCTCACCTATGTGGAAGATATCAATATCCGAGACAATCTCGTCAAATATTACCATTGCTCTCCGCATTGGCAAGATTACTGGCAGGATAGCCCTGCTTTTAAAAATTAAATATTTCAACTAAAATTAAATTAAATTATTTTATTTTACTAATATAGTATACACCATAAACATTTTATAAAAAAAAACTCCACTCAATACACAATGTAATGTGAAGTATTATTTTAATACAACGTACACATGTAATTCTGACAAAGTTAGTTTGAAAGTTTACATAAAAGTGTTATTATGAATTCTTGTATAGTATGAAGTACATCCATTTTATTTTTTTGGTTTGTATTTAATATTATTTAATCATTCTCTGAATTTAGATATTTTTTTTCTTATATTTTTATCTTCTATAAAAAATGTCTATTACATTTGTTTATGCAATTGATAATTCAATGCTTTTTTATTAAATACCTAGATTATTATTTGAATATGAAATTTTTCGAATAAGTCAAACAGGTCAATTAAATAAGTAACACTTCTCGACTACTTAAATGTTTAAATATATTTTTAATATTAGTAAGATAATTTTTTTTTTTTAGTTTATCCCTGTATATTTATTTGCTGCAACAGTTCAAAGCAAGGCTAATGAGGGCAAATGGACCATGCACAAAATGCAAGTGCTTGACTGAGCTTTTGACAAATATTTTATTATTTGGTCTCTTAAATCACTCGATTGGCTTCTAGGTCGTAGCCTTAGAAACTCTAATTAAGCAACTCAAAGTAAATCAATCATAATTGCATTATTCAAATTTAAATGAAACTGTTACTAAATGATGACTTCCAGACTGTTGAAATATTTGAATGTTTTTTAATCGCACATCGGGCTATTTTTATTGCAAGAATTGTATTTTTTCTAACAACCATAAAAGGATTTAATCAGATATTACAATTGTTATAGTATTACAATAAGAATTTATATCTTTTGAAAATAATTACTCACGATCTTAAGAAAAACCGCACATATTAGATACGAGGGAAGTGAACTTATTACATTACATCAAAATGTAAAAAAAAGATTCTGAGCAAGAATTTTTTGTATTAAAAAAAACATTTAGTATGCAAACTAAAAGAGAAAATCAATTTCAAAAATATTAAAAACATCTAAAAACATTTTGTAAGGTTATTTTATACAAAAAATACTAGTTCAAAATGTTCTCTTTTACATTTTAACAGAAAGGAATAAGTTCTATTTTAAAATACTACTCTCGTATGATGTATGTATCATGTTTTAAATATTAGTTTATTTATTTTCAATGTTTTTTTAAATATGTAAAATGGTTATCTATGATATTTGTTATCGGACGTTGCAGAATATTAACCAGCGACAAACTAATATCCACATTAAAAATAAGGGCTCAAAAATGATCTTTGTTTAAATAAATAAAAAAAAAAACAAACTTCGATCTATTATATTATACTAAGCCAATTTGTATAATGATGAGTTTCACATCTGAAATATCTCTAGGTATTTATTGTGTATTATCTGTCGGATTTTAAAAATCAAAAAATACAGGACCGGTTGCACGATTGTCGTGAAAATTAATCTGTCAAGACTTCTTCACATTGTGGAGATTTATATACTCCACTTTCGTAGTAGATATTTCTACATGGGATAGATCCATATGCTCCAGTTTGGGAGCGAATATGATATAAAAAAATATATATATGTATTATTGTAGCGATTTTTTTCGCAAACATTTTGATAAATAGAGGTTGAATATAATATTTATTCGGCGCCTACTAAATTAATTTAGAATTATTTTGTATTTACTTTGTGGTCAAGCATTTTTATTTTATGAGCAAGAAGGCGCATGCGCACAACTGGACCGTGAGTTTAAGTCCGCGGTTGATTGTTCTCTTGCTTCAATGCTCTTCATCCGTAGATATTATTGTTCAATGAACAAACGACAGCTAAAAATCTAAAATCAGATTTTGATATAATTGTGATTGGTTGTCAGAACACCTTTTTTATTGCATTCTGGAACCGCAAAGTCATCTATTCAATTTATGTTTGCCAAAAAAGAAAGAATTATGTAAAAATTAGTCCAACTTCTTGTTGATTTGTGAATTTTCACTTTCGTTATAAGCGAAAAAATACATTATTATGAGAAAATGATAACGAAAGAGATAAATACGTGGATGCACTTCATTGTCATAAAAAAACATGATATAGGATCGTTATAATTCGCGTAGCAGTATTTCATCATAAAAATATCAAAATTAGTTCCTTTATGTTTCAAATATAGATATATTAAATAGTAAGTTTCGTGTCAACTAAAAGAGAGTTAACAAATTGCAGACAGAAATTTACATGTAAACAAGCAGATAAAAATAATAACGAGTTTATAGGCTTTTTTTATATGGAAAAGGTATTTAGTTTTCATGTCATTTTGAGATTACCCTAAACCTTTTAAGCTGGCTATCTATCTATAATTGTATCTGTAATATCAATATCGAAGATAAAATGATTGTATTTTTTTATATATACCATGTTAGCTCCCAAAGTGGAGCATATTGATCTACACAGTGTAAAGATATCCACTCCGAAAGTGGAGTATATGGATCTCCGCAATGTGAAGACGTCTTGGCAGATTATTTTTCACGAGAATCATTTGTCAGACAATTGCTAAGTGCAATGGGTACCCAGTCTTGTATTTTCAGATTTTTTAAATTTGACAGATGGGGTATCGAATCCGCATTCCCATGATTACTAGGCGCGCAAGCTATCAACTACCCTAATCGGGGAGACACTAAAACCCTCAATTTTTTTTTCAAAATAGTTTTGTTTCTAAAATCATTCAATACGCATTCTCTCAAAAAGATGTTATCTTCAAATGCCAAAAGAAAGGCATGCAAAACTTGCGACTGGGAAAGTGCACTTCTTTCACATTCATTTTATCAGTTTTTCTTAAATGACGTATTAAATTAATATCAATCTCTGAGTTATTTAAAATTAATTTCCATCAAGCACCACCAGTCGAAAATATTAATTAAATTAATATCAGATAAGATAGATAAAATACCACTTTCAGTCTTCGTGTATTTGAAGGTTGTGTCCATATATTATTTTGGATTTTGGTGCACATTATTTAATATACGTTTTTGTGCATTCCGTATTTGGTGCTGTGTGGGTTACTCTCTTTTTCTCTTCTACGGTTAGTATGTAATGTTAATGAAATCGATACATAATGATACAGTATAAATTGCTTAATACACGTCAATGGGAGGGAATCATTTGTCACAGTGATTTGTTTTATAGGGCCTCGTTGCGATAAGATGTTTGCAAATAAATAAGTACTGGTATCCGCTCATCCAATTCCACCCATCGGTGACCGACGTCTGGCGATTAGGCAACCAATAATACCAGCAGTACCTAATTATTAGACGCATTTCACAATCATAACAAGCAAAATTCATCTAATTATTCCGACTGTCCCAAACCATTGCGAATTTCGTTAGTTATTATTTCATTTGACTTTTTCTGTGCAACATTCCTACTTCGGCACAGACTTCACGCTTTGAAAACACTACAAAAATTTTCATAATTTATTGTCAGATGTCTGTAATCGCTGACACTACGCTTTTCGAGGTCATACAGAAATGATAGCTTTACATAAAATTGAAAACAGTTAGTTTTCTAGATTATTTTTTATTTTTCACTACCTTGTCCACTACAATAGAATGTATTTTTTAATATTTATTTATACCATGTTCGCTCCCAGCGTGGAGCATATGGATCTACACTGTGTGAAGATATCCATTCCGAAAGAGGAGTATATGAATCTTTACAATGTAAAAAAGTCTTGACAGATTATTTTTCACGAGAATTGTTTGTGTGACAATTACTCAACTCAATGGGCATCCAGTCCAGGGGAATCAAACCCGCATTCCGTGGATTGCTGGGGGCGCACGCTACCAACTACGCTACTGGGGAGAATGTAATAGATCTTCATATCGTGAAGATCAACTTTGACAGATTTTTTTACAAGAATTGACTGTCAGTTAATTGCTTAAGCCATTAGCTATTCTTTTCTACATCTTATAGGATTTAAGCACACAATCTCTAGCTACTGGGAAAATTATTAAAATAATTGAAAATACGCACCTCATCAATCTTTACTTTTTAATTTTAACATCCATATAAAATATGTGTTAATGTATAAATCACTCATTATTTTAGTAAAAGAATAGTTTGCATTGATTCTAATTAACGCTAAATAAGTTTATATTATTATTTCTATTATTTCTATTATTTCTTAAGTTTGTATATGACCATGATTAGCACCATCATTCAATAACTACATAATATTCAAATCATTACCTGTAGCTCTTTTCTAATATTTTGCTATCATACAATTTGATATATCTTTTGCCAATTAGAAGCTAGTGAATTTTACTTCAAATCATTATTTTACTGACAAACCAGAAACAATTGTTTTTTCTTATATTACATACTTTCGATGACTCTGTAACTATTAAATCTTTCCAACTCGAAGATGAGACTTGGTTGATACTTTCATGGTATATCCCTAGTATAAATCTAAGCCTCTTCCAAGTCCAGGCTATGTTCCTTGAATCTCTTCACCAAGAAATGACATTTGTTTTTCAATATTCGTATTTCCCGATCACTCAATTGAATATTGCACAACTATTATATTAATTAGCCAATTTATTATTAAATGATTATTTCAAACGATTTGTTACAATAACCATATGTTTTTTCTTTGATGTTTCTTTAAGGACGATTTGACGAGCAAAACATATTTTTTCGTTTGATTCAGCAAATTTGTGCTGTATAATTATTTTTAATAAACCATTTTTTCTTTCATATCAAGATATACAGCAATAAAAAACGGTTTTAATTTTAATTTTATAACTGTTAATAATGGTTATGAAAATGCTTACATTTTAATTAAGTTATCAATCAAAATTTAATAAAAAATGTTACATCTTATTGATAATTAAAATATCTCGGCATAAAATTATTATAAATATTACTTCCGTTTATTAATGTGTATGATCATCGTTAGTTTATAAGAAAATATACAAATAAGATGTTTTTTTACTGGTTATCAATCATAAACTGATGGATCCGCTTTGTAAAATTGGACACCTAAATCCACAAAGGCAATTTTACTGTATTAATTATATTTAAATGCATCAAGGTTATCTTAAAGACCTGCTAACAATCAAAAAAACGTGTTAACAATGTATTCTAACCGCTCAGTACAAAAACGATTCATATTAAAATTTACACAGTGCCTAGCAAGTGTAACGACAAAAACCAAAACACTACAGTGCCAACGATTAACGGATAACGGCAAGATTATGTTGACTCACAGGTGCTCTGAACCGTTGCTGTTGTCGATTTCAGGCTTCCTCAAGCAGGACGGTTGCAAAATCGCCTTCCTGCCGCTGGTCTGCTTCGCCAGCTTATCTTTTTTCTGCTCTAGATTGTTTATTTCTATTCTGTACGCAATTCTTTTAAGATAATATCTGGTTTCCGTTGGATTCAGTTTCAAGGACATACTACAAGTACGGCTGGGTAAATAGAATCTTCGCAAATGTGGTAAAATTAGGTCAGATCAATTTGTATTGTTGCCGCTAATCTCTTTTTGTTCGATGCTTATTAAATCATTAAGGCGAACTAACTAATCAACACTTAAATACAACTCTATTATCTATGCTAGATTACGTTATCACCAAATAAACAAATCGATGGTTTAAAGTGCACATGTCCACTTTCCTCAATAATATCACCTTGTCGCAGCATGCTATATGCATGCCTCGTATTAATTTGATAATACAAAGTTGTTTGAATATATCTAAAAAAGATCACAAGAAAATTTGACAAATTCATACGGATTTGAGAAATACACTGGAAAAAAAATAATATAATTTGACCTTTTTGTATTTAGATCTATCAAAAGTATGTCATTTGCAAGCAGTTTTGCAAACAACCCGTTTGAAACGTGTTTTTTTTATAAAAATAATTCGAAAATCAATCAGAATCAGTTTTTATAATTTCATGTAAAATATTCAAAAATGGATTTTTCAAATTTTCACTTTAAGCTATCAAAATGTGGAAATAAAAATTAACGATTAGTTCTCTGCTCCGAATTTAGAGACTGCTAAGAAATATGTTTTGTATTTACTCTAATAAATAATTGTTCCATTGACTAAATTTACGTATTTTTATGTTTATTTAATTTAAAATATTTGATTAATAATATTTTAATTTAACTCTTGACACTCGGGGTTAATTTCGTACTAGAAACCTAGCGCTGAAAAAAATTAAAACCTGACTAAAATTTCTCTAATAATCCGGTTGATCATCAAATATTAGTAAGGTAACCATATTTTATTAAATATATATATAGGTCGTTAAAAAATTAAAACGTACACAACACATAAATTTTTTCTATTGTTTACAATATGATATTAGTTTTCTTATTGTTTTAATATAATATTACTATTTTTGTTTAAATTTATTGATGGCTTTGACGATAGCCTCATTTCAACTGTGGTCCATATTTTTCTCCTGACCTTAAATCAAATTAAATGTCTACATTGAATGCCTATGATGCGAACTGAATTATAAGAGAATCATTCTCACATTCAAAATAGTATTGTGTATCCGGAATTACTGATAGTGAAACCAAATTAAAATACCATAAAAACCGAACGTCTTGAACAAGCAACTTTATGGGAAAATGAGCAGAATAAAATTCTATTATTTCAGTACGTTTACAATACGTTTCATAACATTTTTACAGCTACCATTTTATTATAACTTATGCAAGTAATCCCAACAATGGTGATTCATAGCGAATTGTTTAAGCAAAATTTTGGAAATAATAAATAATCTAATCTAACCTGACCTTGCACTGTTCCGTTACATTAGTACAAAATTCCAGCTGTTGCCAACCGACGTTTTTTTTGCACAACAAAAAATACACACCGTCATATTATTTCTTGATAAGTTTTTAATGTATCTTATATAATTATGTACAACTAATCAATCACTCACTTCGGAACTAACAATTACGCGAAAGTTTCATTAACTTTTAAAGTTTAAATGACTGATCTTCATTTTTTTTATTTGATTTGAAAAAAAATGTTATTTGTAACATTAGCTAAAATATAAAGGTCAATTCACACTTTTACTCGCAGTATCAAGATCGTTGTATTTATTTAATTAATTAATAGTAAAAAAATTACAACAATGTACAATTATTATTATTAGGCTGCATTTTATAATCTCCCGCTGGCTGAGAGATTATTGTACGTGCTTCACATGCAGGTATACGAGTTCGACCGCAACATAAAACAGACTTTTTAAAATTCAAAAATGCTCGGTAGAAGACTGAATGTCCATTAACTTGAGCCTCAATTGCCTAAGAGCAAATTCTCGAGAAAAATAATCTGCGTGTCTTTACGTTGTTGCGGAGATCCATATACTCTTGGAGCAAACATCTTCACATTGTGCTCCGAAGAAACTATAAGACTTTATTTTTATCATTATTCTTCATTTATTATTATTACTAATTACAAAATGCACTAAATATTACTTTTAAAAATCATTTCAGTATTATGATATCAATGTCGATTTGTGCCAGTTCTAAAGTATATGGCCATCATATGACAATTTATCCTAGTGGATTGCTATTCACAAGTTATAATAAATATCAGCTGATCGTTCAAACCATCAAATATCTATATAGGATATATTTAAAGTCATAAAAGCATTTTGTGTAACTACAGGACTACAACCCACAGCTTCTTGCTACTACTGCAACATCTTGTATTTAGAAAGAGGTATACGTGCATATAATCTATTACAACCCAATCTTTTTCTTCTTCTTCCTATCGTTATTGGACGTTATTGATTATCAGATTTTTCTAAGATTTATTAATTTCAATAATTTTATATATTTAATTTGTCTTCTGTAACGTAAAATATGAACATATGATGCTTAGCAAGTGGACAGTAGTTTGTCTTTATTTATTAGTAAAAGTTTCTACCATCTTCATACAACTTTCAATACAGTATATAATTTATGCGGCCAGTGTTGTTTTTGCTTTCTAGTACTGTATTTAAATATGTTTTAATATATATATAAATATATGCTATAAAACAC
>JAGVSQ010001613.1:0-28250 GCA_022683975.1 Rhyacophila evoluta | reverse complement strand
CCGACTTAAAGTCACGTTCAGACAGTTCAAAAATGCCTGCCACTCGACAGGTTAATCAATTTCTATCCCGGTTAAGCAAGATTTAATCATAAATCTGCCATATCATCTGTGTAAGTGTAATACCGCAGAAGAACCATTTGTCAAAATATTCGGAAGTACATGGTCTTCTTGCTTTTTTAGTGGAGACAATTCATTCACGGTACTGACTTCAACTGGTTGCAAACAGTCTATTGGTTAATTTTTAAATTTTGATGCACCAATGAATGCAGATTGTGGCATTCAACCAAAAGCGCCAAAAAAATGTATTAGCTCATACGCAGTGTTGAACTTAAACCGGCAATGTTATTATTAAGCATATTTCATGATAATTGAAACTTCCAGTAAATCTGACAATATATCCAGAATTTGTTTTCCTTTCCCTTTAAGTTTGAGATTATTGCAATAATAAGTTTTTCTTATGAAAAAATTTTGAATTTCTTTTGAAATCTTCCGGCTTAATTCTTTCATATTACTAATGTTATTTCAATTTACTAATTATTAGTGTAGGAGCGATCTTGATTTTCTAGTTTGTTGTATTTGAAAAAATATTACTCATCTCATGTCGACCCAGAAATTAACTTTAAATTAAACCATCAGTATTTTTTATACTTATACGTATAAAGTTTTTGTATATATCATATTATTAAGGCTTTTTTTAAACACTTAGTTAAAAGCGATTAACAGTATTTTATGTATTTTTTTATTTTCATAATTGTTTTAGGTATAAATTTAACAATTGATTAGACATAGGCATTTACATTTGAGTTCATCATTTTTTTAACCTGATTATTTTTATTTATATAAAACACCTACAGCATTAATATTGGGGCATTTCTTTGTTTTTAATTCGTACATTATTTATTTACTCATTGTGTGGTTGTATAATTTATTCTTTAGTAACAATTTTTTGAATGTCGAAAAGAATTCATTTCGGAATAATATTATTTTATTTATATTATCAGTACAAGAATTTAATGTGAGAAGCTATGTCACAGATTTTGATTCAGTGTCACAGACAATAGATTAAAATTTATAACATACATGCCATAAACAATATTATCAATTATTTCTATTTATAAAAAAAATATTCTGCTTATGTTTTTGTGAAATTTTTTTACTAAGAAACATGCACTGCAAAATACGCATTTCCTTGTTTATACTTCTTCATCACACAAATCTCTGATTAAGTAACGTCAAGCAAAATTCTGTTCGTAAAACAGTTAATTATTTCATTATATATTAAAAAAACTGGCTGCAATGGTTTGTCATTATCAACCTTATATTTATTGTCTCAACCGGAGAAATACGATCCCAAATCTCGATTTTATGGTGATTGGGTTTACCTACTCTTCAATTGGGAACAGGTCTTCGCCTGTCAAAATGTTAGTGCATATTTTTGTGAAATTTTAATATCCGAGAACTCTTGAAATATTAGTTTGATCAATCTTGTTTTCACATTCAACCCATTTCTCAATTCCTGTGAAAGACCTTGGTTCGGAGTTTTAAATCGATTAAAATCTATACTATACCAGTTTTTAGTTAGTTAATCTATACTACACTGCATAAGAGTAGCCAAAATAATAATATGCAGCTATTGAATAGATTCTTGATAATAGTGTTTGTATGGACTACTATTTTGTTAATTGGAAACATGAGATCAATATTTTAACAACTTCATGGAATTTATCCTCACATTTCTTTCTGATCCATGATATTTATATGTGCGTATTTGAATACATTCGGAAACAAAAATGTAACTAAAACTAAAAATTGCTATAAAGAATTGCAGCGTGAACATGTCGCACTTTTCTTCCACTATGATTATCATACTAAATGATGTTCTGTGCCTTGGTTTTATTCGCACGCCTATTGTAGTGCATGTTTTTTACTTAATTGTTTGCTATAGATATAATAGTTTTTTAATTTCTGAAGTTAACAATAGGGTATTATTGTCACATAAAACAGTATTTATAAATGTTTCACTAATTGAAATTTCAACTTTTATGCTGTAGTGAAAAAACCATTGTTCCCATTTCGTTTCTTGTTAAGAACTTTAAAAGATAGAAATGAAAACTTGCATAATAAAAAAAATCTTTTGAGATTTAATAAAAGCCATTCATCATAATAATAATCAAGATTAACAGTCCATAAATATTTCGAAGCCTTATGAAGCCATGTAGAGCAATGTAAAATCATGTTTTCTTCTAAGCAAATTTGGGAGAAGTACTAAACAAAATAATACAAGCACTCAATTAACAGTGAGACCAACATAGTGATACTTTAATTCATGTTACAGTACAAGAGCAAGAGCAATACCAGATCACTTCAATAAATAGTTCAATACTCCAGTAGTAGGATATATCATATCGCTTAAAGTTTAAAAAATTTGCATTTTGTCTATTGAATAAGATATTATCCAATAGAATTTGTTATTAAACTTTATAATTTTGATTTATCCGGAGATAAGCAATATTTTTAATCGAAATTCAGTACATAAATGATGACTTATTATATGTATCAGTATAATTAGAAGTTTTGTGTGAAGATAAGTTCCTTTTTTTTATTAAAATTACAGTGAAACTTTGTCGTCATGTATAATAATTACTTATCAAGTTTACCATAAACTGTGCATCCAATGACAATTTCTTAAACGAAAATTTTGAGATTATCATGAGGCTAGGTAGGATGCAGTTTGTTTTGAGCTCCGTTACAATGTTGAAAATTCGTCTTCTGTTTAGAATATAATGTGATAATACCCTATTGTGTCAGCATAATAACTTACGGAGCGTACTGAATAATGGATGTTGCCTTTCTAAATCTGTGAATGTGTAAATTTCATATTTTTGACTGTGTAAAGAGGAAAATGAAATGTGAATCAATAAGCAATAGAGATGATATTATTTTTTTTAGAAGTGTAATAATAATTGAACAAGCAAAGCTTTACTATTTTAAGCTTACGACTGACTGAATCAACTATGTATAATTGGTATCACGATGTTTGGATATCTGGATTCTCTGCCGTGTATGGTTTTTTTTTGTATATTTATATGATATATAACGAGATTATTCAAGAACTCTTGTAAAAGGTAATATAATACTCAAAAAAAATAAAATTCTTGTCTGTTTAAAAATGTTATTCCAGGATGTGGATCGTGTATAGCGATCAGGTGACTTAATTACGCAGGGATGGATACTTAAAAACTAACTTTAAAATTGGCTATGTAGTGATTAGAGTATTTTTTTACAAATAAAACCTAGCAGCTAATATAAAAGGTTTTGTTTCATTTTATACCATACTCAAATTCCTTATGGCAACACTTTTCAGGTAAGATTCAGAAATAAATCTAAATAAAATAAAAATATATAAATTATACCGTCTTATTTTGAACTCTGCATCTATGGGTAAAGTCTTTTACCAATAATATTCGAACTCAAAGAAATAAGAATTGTGAATAATCATTAAATATGTTTTTCATATATATTTTTTTTTGTATGTAAGCAATTTACAAATCTGAGTGACATTATATTGGAACACAAGCTATTGAATACAAAAATAAACTTTCACTATCACAAGCATATCATTTATTTAATATTGCAATTACAAAACATTCAATATCTTAACACATAGCTTACGGGGCGCACAAATTTGTGCGTTTCAGAAACCGTATGTTGCGGCGGTGTGTACATTTTTATGCTCGTCGGTAACATTCAACTTGTTTTATAAAAATCACACGTTTGGCTTTATTGACACGCGCTGCATATTTTGGTGTTTGTGGACAAACTTTAGGTTGATTAATGAATGCGTTCCAATTTCATACATGTGTCACATTTTTTAAAAAACATACCCCGTAAGCTGTGTGTTAAAACTGTCACTTTTTAGTGACCTATCGTTCCACGGTTACAATATGTCATATTACACGCAACACCATGATAGCATTAACTTTACTGAAATGACATTTGATTTTAAATCTGTATTTTCGAATGACTATGTCATCGCCCTCAAGGGATAACTTAACAAATGCATTTTTTGTCAAACTCAAGGTGTACTGGCAATCTTAATCGTAATTTCGAGCCCTGTCTAGGAAATAATCACAAAAATGCGTACGTGTCTATAAAATTTATGTTAGAACTGAAAAATTATTAATTCATAAATTACTAAAACTAAGGATTTGTACTTCAGACACCCGTATTACATAATTTAAGTTTTGATAGTTGGTGAGTTTTTCCTTAAAGGTAACGATATAGAGGAATAAGATAGGGAGATTGAACAGTGGTAAATTTTCCAATTAGTAGAAAATACACAATTCGTACCAACCATTCCATGTATTTTAAATACCAAATAGAAAAATATGCATTGTGTTTATTTTTAATATGTATATAATGTTGTAGACAGAAAAAAATAGTCCAGCAAATAAATTATTACAGAACACAATTTGAATTTGGTGTCATAGGATTTCCTATAACAAACATAATAAGTGCATATATATTATTGTTTACATATTGGCATGTGGATCGTATGAATCTTTAATGTGTTAATTTTGTTGCCAAAATACTTTTTCATGAAAATTGGTTGTTAAATGATTCTCAACCCGTTGGGTATCCATATTTTGCATTAAATGCATATTAAAAACATGTCATTTTTTATGCAGATAATGCAAACTAGTATCAATTTGAAAGGAAGTGGGAACAAAATATTAATAAAACAATGAATGAAAAATATAAGTATTATATATATTACAAGTAACTGCTTATAAATCAAAAACTTTCTATCGTAAAACAATGAGTGATCTCTTGAGGCTTTCTTTTGCTTTTCTCTTTTTATTTTTGTTCTTCCTATCTTTCGTAGCATCTTTGAAGAGTGCTTCTTTCTGTGAGTTCTCGACATCTCTTTGATGCCACTGCAAAGCATGCAGATTGTATCCAACCATATCCTAAAATAAATAACATTTGAATATTATAACAGTAATTTCAAATAGTAAGCTGATCATTGAATATTAATCGGCTGAGTAACCAACTTCAGTTGATTACCATGTATAATCACATGCATTGTTATATATGCAATGGTTTCATATCACAAATTCATATATTATGTTTAATCAGTTTGAGCTAAATAGCAATTCTATGTGCAGCAAATAGATAGGAATAATATATGTTGCTATCCATCGCAATATATTTTTTTACTTATATACAATATATTAGAATCCTTACATCAACATACATGTTACATAACCACTTACCCTGAATTCAGTTATTCTCATCATTATTAAATCGTTTATTACGACAATATCTTTCAGGAGATCATGACTGGCAACAATCGCGGCATGATGCACTTTTATTAAAAATATTGTGAGCTTGCACATTAGTTCGCAATTGTCATTTCTTCTAAGCAAGGTGGGTAATATTTTAATTATTTCTCCAACAGATTTGAATGGTAATATGATAAGTGATTCTTCCAAGTCACTGAAATAAAAGAAAAATGCTTTTATTATTGCATAACATTTCATTATTATTGTAATTACAACCTAGGGGATGGTTCTGGCTTCTAGCGATATCTCTCCCTATTTTCCCTATCCAGCATTTATTAGTTATTTGAAATTTCCTGCATTGTACAAACGAAAAAAAATATTTTTGATATTGATATTTTCCACCTATGAGTTTGAACGTGGTGAGTTTAGATAGATGTTATTTTATAAAATTTTGAAATAGGATCTCTGTAACTCTCAAATATTTTCGTTTCTTATATTTACTTTGTTTCATATATATTATATATATCTTTAAAAAATAAGTATTTACATGTTGCGAGTACCTTAAACTTGTAATGTATTATCTGTAATGTTGTCAATATGATAAATAAATAAGTTAGAATAACTTTATCTAACCAGGGAATTCTTAGCTTGCTTCTGTTATGGCCAAGAATTATAAAAGGTATATTGCTATTTACACAAATACACAGTTCCATAATCTGCAACCCCCATTTCAAAACTACTAGTAACTAATGTGGGTGACGATATAAAAAAAAAATGCCAATCTATAAACAGTTAACACAATACCTAGCTCTTATTCTTTGAATCGTTTTGAGGAAGAAATCTTCGGGAGTGGTGCAATCAAAGGCCTGCATAAGCACAGGAAGCTGGATGGTTCCTCGGGTTTCAGCCTGTTTACTTCGATATTCATCGCACACTTCTAGACATTCCAAGATGGAGTCCGCCTGGAATTATATAACAGCATATTTTATATTACCATCCATAAGACGAGGGACATTATCACATGGAGATAAATATTATGGATATTTTAAACACCAAATGTATTTGAACATAATAGATATCATTGAAATTCAATATATTATAATATTTTAAACATATAGTAAATGGATTTTGCACCTAGGATTAAAATAAATATTATTGAAAAAGTGTAATATTTTAGGATTTTAGTCAGATAATTTCTACAATTATATATTTTGGTATGTTAGTTTAGGCTAGAACTTTTCATTTAACGGTTACTATATTTTAATATGCATAAAAAATATTGTAGACATTTTTTTACCGTGTTCGCTTTGAGAGCACGCCATATGGATCTTTACAGTATTAAAATGTCCACTCTAGACAATGGAATATGTGTAATTCATAATGCAAAGACTTACAGTGAAATGTTTTTTTTTTCATAAAAACTCAATTATTTAAGTAATTGAGCTTACAATCCTGCATTATTAAATCCATGTATTCTAGATAGCTGCGTGATTTGAACACACAACTTCTGGAACTAAAGTGTGTACGCTTATGTCTAAACTTTAAAATTTACCATTTAAAAATACTTACAGCACGTTCACTGCCAACTGTTTTTTTCGAAGGCATGTTAAGGTTTGGAACACCAGGAAGTGGAGCCTGAAAATAACAACAGATTTTCAAAGTGTGGGTGTATTGATGATATAGATATGGAAACGTTATGTTTAATTTTTTCAGTACTAAGAGTTTGCGATTGAAGACTTTTTTCTTTTTTCTTTGAAGGTAATGAATTGTATGTAAGTATACTCTTAAGTATAAAACCAAACCATATCTTTTTTTGGTTTAAAACATTGCAAACTTATATAATATTAATTAATGTAACAGAAGATCTTTTACAGAGTTCAGGTTCAATTTTTTACTATATAGCGGGGTGAATATAAGTAATACCTTTTCTCCGGTAACCAATTCTTCTTCAGCTTCTTCATCTAAATCACCCAGCACAATAGGTTCATCAGTGCGCTCCCACAATCGTAGTACGCGATCTGCACCGCATGAAACTGCCCATAAACCTGATGGAGCCACACTCAGACATCTGCTTTCTCCCATATGGCCCTGTTAATGAAGGCATTAGTTTGTTTTTTGAATTGAGTTAATCTGATACATCATTATAAATATTTTGTTAACAATATGCGCCTCAAAAATGGTGTGTACGAATCTCCACAATAGATTCATACCTGCAACCTCTGACCCCAAAATGCTTGATTTTACCAATTGGCCATTGGGTGGATATATTACTTATAATAAATATCTTTTATGAGACTGGGTAAATTTTCAAACAACTTTATAGTTAAATTGCAAATGAAACAAAGGGCTGCTTAATTAATCTATTTGGAATTCAAATAATTATGGTACTGTAACATTAGCATGCAAGAAAAAAGAACAATTAACAAAACAGCGAAGTGATAACATAATGGCGCAGTGAAATTACGCTAGTCTTATCATTGCCGGCTATGAATTCATAATATTGGAAAAACACTGTCATTTTTTTTTTAGGTTGAATTACACTTCACTTGCTAAAAGCACTGACATGCACGCACCAATTATTACTGTGTTCACATAAAAAAAAAATACCGTGCTTCATGTTTGAATACTACATAGAATACATGAATCTGTTTTTTCAAGTTTGCCAAAAACTTATATTTACAATCCCTAAAAGATGGACTACATAGACGTGGATGTATTATATTCCTAATAAGTATACTAAGATAATGTAAAGTACACGATTAATGTTATATTTATACCTGAAGTGTGATGATTTTGTCATAAGTATCGGCATCCCACTGTTTTACTTTTCCATCTTTACCGGATGTGAAGAAGTAATGAGTCTTATGAATAAATTGCAAGCTTGTCACTGAGTCATCATGAGCAAACACTGATTTGTGACAATCTCCAAAGTCCATCCCCCAAATCTTAACATTCCTGTCTGCGGAGCCTGTGGCAATAAGTGTCGAGTCGTAGCTGATGTCGAGGCATAGCACTGGGAGTTTGTGGCCGTACAGAGACAGATAGAACTAGAAAGATAAAAAATTTGTATCTTAGTATGATAAGAAGCCAAACAGAAAACTTTCAACAATAAGCCTTTCAGCTTTAATAGAATAAGTAGATTTTAAGCGGAAGGCTGATGATGAATACATGTAAATAGGTTCACTCTTTAACTGCATTTGCAACTGTCAGCACTGATCGACCTATTGATATTAGAAATTCCTTGCTTATTTTTTTGTCACAGGTTTTCAAAGAGTTCAAATCATATAATAATTATTATGCAACATCAAAAATCGATATAAACTTTAAATATTATACAATGCAATATAAAAATACACATGGTGTTTTTTATATCTTAGAGGATGTACCGCAACTATCGCATGTATGCCACTGATATATACTATATATATGATTGTATTGTTTACTAACCTTAAATGAATCCAAGAAGAAAATTTTCACAGTAGAATCCAACAGCCCTACAGCAATGAACTTGGAGTTGGGACTTATACGAACGCACAGTACTGCATCTTCAAGTTGCAATGTACGTTTATGCAGAAGTGACAATACACGGGCTTTAGTGTCGCCCGATGCATCAGGAATTAACTCAAAATTCCATACTTTCACAGTTTTGTCACTACTCCCTGTCACACAACCATGCTGTGGAAAAGAAATTTTTAATAGAATCACAACATTAAATAAATCCTTGTCGCCTGAAATGAGATGATTGAATTCAGAAATCGACTTCAAAAATGAAAATATTAGTCAGCAAGTAGAAATATTCATTGTCCTTTCAAACACTTTTTTTATAAAGGCTGCTGAATATTATATATATATATTTATATATAATAATTATCTAATATATAAATGAAGGATTAAATGAGGGGGGTATTTCCAACATGAACTTATTCCACTAAGCCAGAATGTAAAATAGAAGATTTCAAACACATGTTTTATGTATGAACATTTAGCGTGAAAAACAGTAGAAAAAATCAATTTTGAATGTACTATAAACAAGAATAAACATTGAAGAACATTTTATGTAGTTATTTTAGACAAAAAATACGCATTCAAAATGTTCTCTTTTAAATTTTGACATAGTGGAATAAGTTCACTTTGGAAATACCCCCTTCGAATGTACTTAAATCGACATTAATGCTTAACTGACAGATAAAAATAGTCAAAAGGGAAAACTCTTAGCATACCTGATCAGGGAGAAGTGTCACAGTCCAGACTTCAGCCGTGTGACCAGATATTTGTTCAAGAATGTCTCCTGCTGCTATATCTATAATGAGGATTTTTCCATCTTGTGTTCCTGCCAACAGATGTCGATCTCCAGGCACAAAACAGAGACTAACAACTGAACCAGTTTCAACTGTGCGTAGACAAACTTGGGAAGGCCTACGAATAATAAAATAAAGGGCTGCTGAATATGAATGGGGCATTATGGAACTAAAATTAGAAGGTCAGTAATGATTCAACTCCTGTGATATCATAATATTTATGTTTTTTTATTTTATTATGAATAACTTATTGTCACAATGTGTTCAAACAAAACACAAAACCATCTTAGTCTATTGTTGTCTGCACAATTCTTTTTGAGGTGTAAACCGGTCTTGAATGTTCTCTGGTACTCTCGTATATATCTATCTAATCATGATATCTGCGTGTTTTAATCTGTGTGACATCATAATGCTAGCTATGTGAACGCAATATTAAATATGCTAAAAGATAACAGGAACCCTTCATCATTTCAGATGTATAAATAAATTTGTACACTATAATTAAGGGTGAACTTGAAAGATTTTAAATAAAAATTAATTATTAAAATTAGAGAAAAGTGTACCTGTTCCAGAGCTTGACAGAGTCTGTACTACCAGATGCGATAGCCAGATTATCAGAGCTGAACGCAACACAACGTACTTCTGTCTGATGACCATAACTGGAGATCTGCCGAAGACAGTCAACTGGTGGATCAAACAATAAAACAATTCTTAATATCCATACTAATTTTTGCTACACCATTATACAGTCTGGAAAATACAGAGTGCAAATTTTGATCCCAAAATTTCATGAATAATAGGCGTTATAACCTATTGTGAAAATGAGTAGAATTACTCACTGCAGTTATTTTTCTGATACTCCTGATAATTTTTTACTTTTGTGAAAGATGGTGTAATAATTTGAATTTACTGAATTGCATAGATAATTTTATCAGTTTTTATAATGTAAAAATCTTTTGTCAAAAACATTTATTAAGTAATTGAAAATGTAAAGTGTAAGTTTTGCTTATTTTAAAAATAACTTCCAATAAACACTTAAAACACAATTAAAACAATTAGCTGTGTTACAAAGTAAAGTTATTTATAGCTTTTTTTGTATAAGCCAAATTATTAAAAAATATATATTCTTGTGGTAATTAAGGCATTATGTAGTTTAAATTAAACTATATGACATCAGTTAACACTCACATTCTGTTTCTTTGTTGATTAATCTAACACTGTGTAATTCCAGTGTGTTGTTTGCAAGAGAAACGGCAACACGGATCTCTCCTCCCATTCCCGCAACAATGTCAATGCCCTTGATTTTGTTACTAAGTCTGAAACTGGGAATCCTTCTAACTTCATCAGAGAGGGCTAAACTATCATACAGCTTCTGGTTGATCACATCACCATCTTCCACTTTCAATTCATCTTCAATTCTAAAATAAGAAAAATTATAATTATGATATTCAGTATAGCAACGCTATTTATTGTATTTTTATTTTTCACCGTGAATATTAACAATATATTGGTAACAAGCAATGCTTCACTAAAATCTATGACAAATAAAAATTTCGTGAGACGACAAACATTACTTTATTTTAAATGTTTTAAACTTCACAATTCATCGCTTTAGGATCGGTTTGTCGAATAAACCAACCATCAAATGTTCAGGAGATGATAAATAAATGTCATTTAAATACATACAGGTAAATAAAAGAAAGTATCTGAGCTATTTTGAAAGCCATATGATTGCTGTATTATAGAAGAATACAATTACATTGTATAAACTATATAATTATTTGAAAATATGTTTTGGTTTTCAAATCATACTACATGGATATTTGATAAACCAATCTTAAACCAACGATTCTCTAATAATAATGTTTAATTACAATTGTAAAGGTCAATTAGTTTTGTCAATAGCTGTTTTGTGTAATTTCATTATATTTGACAATAGTATCACAATCAAAATAACTGCAAAAAAAAAATTAAACTGTAGAATTATGATTTAACCATTCAATGGCTACCTAATGTTAAGGAACTTTGATGATAGTTTGTGTTTTTATTATTGTCTGAAAGTATATTGAAAGACATAATTAAAATCTATCAAAAAATCAAATTTAATTATTGTTAAATGAAGTTGTACCAAGTAAATATAAATACAAATACAATTGATAACCAAGAAATGTCCGACTATAATATTTATAGTCTTTTTCTCACTTTTAGTCATCAACTGTGTTTCAATAAACACTGCATGGAAATAAATTCTAAAACCAATTTAGCCAGAGTGGTGCTATATTTTTATAATGGAAAATAAATACATGAATTCAGTTTCCTTTCCTTTTTTAATTTATTATCATTATCACAACATAAAAAATAATGGAAGAATTTTGAATAACTAATACTTACGGTATTTTTTTCTTCTCTTTTTTAATACGCTTCCTCATTCTGGCTGACGCTTCTTCATCACTGCAGAAGGTGAAGATCTCTAACACAAAATCGGTTCCATGACAAGCTAAAACAGAACTGTCTTCATCAGTTTCAAGAGAAACTACTCTACCACGTCCACCTCTTAACAATGTGCCCATTAAATGACATTGCAATATCTGAAAAATAGACAAATATTTTATTTATCCTACACTTATAGACGAACATTTTCAATACCAATCAATAACGATACAGTTAAATCTCCTATTATCATATTTGACATAGTTGTATGAAGGATTACTCATGACAAAAGCTTTTATAATTAGTCATCATTTTCTTGCTTTTGAATGTTTGAATTTGCAATATCTTATGAGAAATATACTCCTGATGCTCAAAATATGACAGATTGTTATAACGAATCTAACGAAAATGTATCAAGTAATATATGTTTTTTTAACTCAAGTTAGTGGCATTTCCCACATTAAGTTGCAACAATATTTTCTACAGATGATTTTTTCTATCTATTGTTCGATGTCAGTTTACTATCTATCCTACTAAATCGAGAGAAACTGTGTGATCTTGTCATAGTAAAATATTGATGCACATCATATTTCTCCAAAGCCGATTCCTTCAATTATTTGAATAACCTGAAATTAATGAATATGTTTGCTTACAGATTCCTCCTCTAATTCTTCTGAATCTTCAAGCTGCGAAATAGGCAAGGCTTTCTTGTTGTCCAAAAGTTCATCTTCTCCATCCTTCCACTTCAGTTTCCAGACCTTCAGTGCTTGATCAACGCAGCCCGTTACCAAATATTTGTCAGATTTCATCAAAACGCATGCCCACACCTTAAGGATGTAAACAATATCATTAACTAGACAAAATATCATTTCACAATTGTTGAATAGTTACAATTTTAAATACCTCTTTTACTTTAAACAATATAGTAAACCTCATTATAACGTCTCAATTTTTGTACTACTGTTTATTATTTTATAACTACTATGAATATTGTGATAAATAAAATTTTAGATCATCATTGCAAAAATACAGGCTATGAAATTCCAAATTTAACAAAATGTTATTTGATAATGATGAATCAATGTAATAATATAATTAAGTTTCGATAATGAGTAAAGTAAATTTACTTAGGGTTTAATTTTGCAGTGAATTTTTACTACCAAATATTTTGAATATTACAGCAAATTTACCTTAATATCATAAATACCATTAAAAAAAGGTTTTATTGTATAAGCTTTACCTCAGACCGATGCCCGCTTAATGTTTTGAAGCAGTGTTTAGTCTCAAGGTCCCAAAACTTAACAAATGTGTCTTTGGATGATGATATAACTGTATTACGGGATTCCATGTAGCATAATGACGTTATAACGCCCTTGTGACCACTCAATCGTGCATATCCAGTTTCTGCAACCACATCCCATACTATGATTTCAGTATCCTGAAATAATAATTATTAAGTTATATTTGTGCACCTAGTTATTATTTTTACTCTACATAGCATTGCGACAGAGCCTTATCAATTAAAAATGGAAGCAGTTTGGAACCTTATAAGACTAGCAGAAATAGTGAAAATAGCTTCAGATTATGGGGAAAATATTTTTTTGACTCCCAGTATCCATGATATAATTTTTTTTCTGTTATAAATTTCTATCTATCCAGGTTTAATACTATTTATAATTTATTGACGAATGGAGATAAAAATGGCTCAAAAGAAAAATTCTTTTTATTCATTTAGGATGTAATAATGATAACACAGCTACTGTACAAGTTAACTTTTAAGCATTTTCTAATAGTATTACTGAAAGTAAGATATATATTCTAATAAATAGCATCTTATAATCAAATAAACATGTATTTATGATTCATTTAGTATTTCCGATGTTTAAATAAATCATCTTATGAGTTATAAAATAGCGTAAGTAAATTTTAGTCATGCACTCTGAAGATGGAGCATATGTAGTGAAGATATGAGTGCAGAGTGAAAAGTCTGTTCTGAAAGTGGACTCCAGGGGAACAGCAATCTACGATTTTTCAAGAAATCGAAAAATAGAATACGGGAGAAAAAAATGTAAAATGAATGAACGGATTGACAAATATTTGACAAAAATGAAAGATCAGATAAAATTTGTGATGAGACAGCAATAGCTGGTGATTGGAGTCATACGTACGAAACGGGATGAAAAATGAGTCTCCACGAGTCTCCGGCTTCGAGATGCGCACAGTTAACTTTTGATTACTGGAGAGATATTTTTCTATGGAGAATTAAAAACAGAACCAGCTAATTGCAAGTTAATTTTTGATATTTTAGTTTATTTAATTTAGCTAACCTTAGATCCAGAAAATAGTTTATGGCCTTCTTTATCATAAATAAGTGCAGTAATAGCAGATTTATGGCCAGCGAATACACAGGCCACTTCTCCCGTTAACAAATCAAATATTTGTATATTTCCATCTAAATAACCAACCGCAACTTGGTTACCTGTGCTACATATCCTAGTCACCTCGTGTTTTTCTCCTAGTAATACTTGTGCCTAGAACAGAATAAAAATTGTAAATTGTAGTTCTTACCTGTAAAGGAACAGAGTTAATTGAAAACAGTTTGATTTCAAAAGTTAGTGGGTTAAATCGCAATTTAGCCTGCATTTTTAGGTTAGTCATAGAACTTTCGCAATTTTCGTATTTGAGTTTGTAGCAAATTGAAAGTGCTAGCTCACAATACTTGCATAGTTGAGGTTTCAATGTTTATTTTGAATGAAGCACTTCATCTCAGCGCAAGAACACTGAAGCCATTTTTTAAAACTAATTATTGCCTTCTAGAAATACGAGAGTTGTTATTAAAGCCATCCAGGTATAAACACATCTCATGTCATTAGTTCTGTCTGCTCATAGGGTTGGAATTCCTTACTGACATATTTTACGAGCAAGATTTTTACAATGGAATGTATTTACCTTTTCGCCAAGTCGCATATCCCAAATTATAACATGTTCGCAGGCAGCCGCGGCAACATAGCGACCACTTATTCCCTTCAATGAGACATTTGCTACATTACAGGATGCACTGCAGATAATGTTGAAGCTTCCTGCTGCCACATATCTTAGATATTGCTTGGTTAAGCCCATTGTCAGAAAAATCTAATGCTTTCTATTCCAGCGTGTATGATATTATATTATCATGAATTATCCTAACATAACCTCAAAGCAAGCTGACAGTTGTCAAAAGCATGTTGTGAACCACAATGCTTATCCAACTGACTTATCCCTTTGTCTATTCATAAAGTGCTAGCGTAAAATAAGTTTCCCCACTTCAATACATTAAGACAAAGATTGTTTTATTTCACCTTTTTCACGAAAAATATATAGAAATTTATTTGAGTGTAGTGTTCCAAAAGCCTGAAAGATATGAAAAATATTTACAAAAAAGAAATAAATATTCATATGATTTGTTTTGCCATTGGCTTAAATTATTTTATTTCCGGGTTATAACGACTATACAAACCATAGTTACCCTGTGATAGTATTTAAATAGTAAATAATAATCAATATTTGTCATTATTGCTGGCGATCAAAAATATATAAAAATAGAATAATAATGATGGCATGACAACCATAACCAATTAAATATGCTAATTAGTTTAGTCAATGGTCACTGTCATACCATTCGACGTTCCTAAATTTATTAAACTCCGGCTGATGTGCTTTAATGAGTGTGTTTGTTATTAATATATAATATAAAGGAGGTATTAAAAATTCCGTTATGTTTATCAGCAAGACAAGGTTTTTCTACTTAAATTTTATATGCTCATGATTTTCTTTGTGACTCGTGCCCACCTGTTTGCGAAGGTCTTGATAATTTGCCAGTTTCCACGGCTTCCATGCTGCAGTTTTGATTTTAGAATATTGAAGTAGTGCCTCCAACACGTTTGGCAATTTGTTTTGAAGTTTTTGCGATCTTCTGCATTACCTGCATTTTTCTACACGCCATGAAATCATATGAAGACGCTAATTTGAGAAGCCAATAAACTGTTATCTCCCATTGGGTCCGTTGAGCCAAGTCTGTTATCTAGTGATGTTTGCATCATAAAACGATTTATTACGGCACATCATTACGAATATTGTAAATGCATGTTTTTTTTATGCAACCTTGTTAAGTTCTGATTTCAACTGACCCCCAGTAACTGTAAATTGTGTAATTAATATACCATAAATCAATTGACGAATTATGGCCATCACCGTGTTTGTCTTTTGACTTTCAGTGCTGTTCTTATCTTGATTCTCACCTAAGTAAAGATACACAATTCATACATTCTTATGGAAGTAAATAAACACACTTTCATCAATAGGCATGCCCAATCATTCTAAGAATCGAATCAAACGCTGCTAGCTTTTGTCTTTCTGAAATATTCATCATAACAGCTGTCATACTAACATCCTTTAAAAATCTGATCAAATATTGAAGTGTTGTTCTATTTAAATAACTGCATTTTCCATTGTTGGTTTTAATTAATATCAAGTGTTGAGAAAACATAATATTTTGATTTGAAGTTTTGTAATATAATAATTGTCAATGACTTTAAAATGAATGAATTTTATGCAATATAATTAACAATTAATTACCACTTAATTTTATCATTTATTTTTTTATCTTGGATACACAATTTAAATGTGTAACATGTGTGAACGTATGCTTCACTGTAGTAAAATGAACGAATACTTTTTGAGCGTTCCTTTGTCAAAAATGAGTGACAGCAAATACAAATTATAAATAATTGTTGCACAAATAAATATTATTTATTTCTCATTCTGTTGTCCAACAAAGAGATGGTGGTATGCGGCATTATCACCATTTCAAGGTGTTGAAATTATTGGTATTGCAAAAGGCTGAATATACAGTGGAATTCGCTTAACATGAAACTGAGGGGACTGAAATATTTCTTCATGTCAAAAGTTACATACAAAAAAACTCACCAATGTTTTCTATATTGTAAAATTTAATTCGATTTCCTGTTAAGATTAATGCTTGTAGTATATTGACCATCTATAAATTGTCAAATATATCATATTAGGTACACTATTGACACTTCAAATAACTGTTGTATGCACATTAAAAAAAAAGCACCTGTGAAATTTCTGGCGGAATTTTTTTATGTATATATATTTTCTTAATCTGGCGACACTTCCAACATACTAGTCACCGAGTTCAAAGACATGCTGAGTTTTGATTAATGGCATGCCTTTACATAAAGACATGCACTACTTAGGAATTATTGTTTGAAATTGTATATCTAGGAAAAAAAGGGTAAAAACATCTGGTTGACGATACAGTTGCTGAAAGTAGATGCATTTTGTTCTTTGGAGATGCAACACTTTTTCATGTTAAGCAATCTTTGTTTTTCATGTTAACAGAAAAAAAAATATAAGAAATTACATAGATTTTGTCGGGTCCGCAATATTCTTTCATATTATCCAATATTTCACATAAAGCGTTTTCATGTTGAGGAGTTTCCACTGTATTTCAATATTTTTAATCACATTTTTTCATTAACATGTACCACACTCCCTTTGAAGATAGTAAAATTTTAGAAGTTGCCTGTTTCAAACTTATTAAAGTATATCTGATTTATTATAATATGTCCTCTTATCCTAATGCAGAAATAATCACAAAGCTCATTCTAGACTTTATCTTTTCTATTTTAACCGCTTGACCCATTAAATTTCATGAGTTACTTTAATATCACAATTGATATCAGCATTTTCTAACTAAATTGGGAACTCTGACAAAATATGTATATTTAATGATTTTGTGCCAAAGTCAACATATTAAATAGACACATCCTTGAAATGCATGAATACTGAAACTGGTATTTTATTTACCCAATCTGATATTAATTTAATAAGTTTCTTAAAAAAAAACCAATGAAATTGACGCGGTTGTAGTCCTTTTTCCTGGTTGCAAAAATCAATCTTTTATACAAACTTAAAATCTAAATTTATTTACTAATTTGCCATTTTCAGCTTATATTCTTTTGATAGAATGTGTATTAAGTTTTATATATAAAAAAATCTATTTACAAAAAACTGAGGGTTCCATGCATTCTCCTTTCTACAGTCGTTATGTTGTACAATATAATTGAACTTATTAGTTTTTGGCATAGCATAGAAAAATACTGCCTTTAAAATGAACATTATATTTTTCCATGATGATGGCGACTAGTTGTTTTGTCTTCTTTCATATCTCATAAATAGTTAAGAATTTTAAAATCTGCTTTAGTCTTTATCTTTCATTCAACAATAAAAAACACTGCTAGTAACATACGCAAGTAAATTGCAGTTGATCTGCACTGTTTCACTGCCAAGATTACGCTATTCAAGACATTCAATTTTACAAAAAGGTTAATAAAAGCTAAAATATTTAATGTCTTTTGTTAAATCTTCACATAGTTCCATTTGGGGAAAGCTGATTAATTAAACCAACAATGTAAATACGGTTTGCAAACAATTTGAATGCTTGTGTGTTATATTGTGAATGTGAAATTTATGTTTTTCCTATGATATTATCATTATTTATCTATATGTATTCATATATTTTTAAATCATTCAGGTTTGGGGCATTTCATATACCTCAAAAATCAAGATCAATGGAGGGACCAATCACTTCAGATATTGTCATCATAGGTGGCAATTCGCATGTTGAACTTGCGAATCTAATAGCCAGGTTTGTGAATGCATTTTAAAAATATTTTCTCCTTTATCCGTTCCTAAAATGGACAATATTTACAATCAAACAGGACCTTCAGAAATCACTGCCTCTAAAACAAGTGTTTCTTCCACAGTTTTCATTTTAAAATGAAGCTCACTATTCTATAGTAAAGTTATGTGTTTATAAAAAAGAAACAAATGATATCCAGGCATTTGAATTGAAAGATGAAAAGGATTCATCGCAGACATGTCATGAAATTAAATAAATATATTATATAATTAAAATGAAGAACGCTGGTTATTTATGAAAAATTATCTGTTTATATTATATTATTATTATATTAAAAATTATTATTATTGAAACAAAATTCTATACAATGTTATATACAAATAGTGAAGAGAATAACATCACAATGTTTTATGAAACATAAGTGTATTACAAAGACTATGAATAGTCAAACCGCAGCTGTCCAGGTAAGCGCATGCATCATCTGATAAGCAAAATTATTTAAATAACGAGCGAGACGTCTAATATAAATTAATTCGTCATAAAACAAGGTATGAAAACATTTGAAATATATCGCAATAAATAATTAGTTTTACTTATTATTAATCTTGTGATGTTTATGTTATAGCCGTCTCGGTGTGAAAAATGGAGGTTGCGCAGTATTTCACAAAACCAATCGTGAGACAATGGTGGAGATTGGTGATTCTGTGCGTGGTAAAGACATCTATATTGTACAAACAGGAACCAAGTAAGATTCATTCAGATATTTGGGCCTGTAAGTTTGAATGAGTTCTAGCAGAATCAAGTGGACCAATGTGCATATAAAACGGCATTCATCATCTAAAAATTTCATTGATTGGGCTAGAAACTCATGCAAACTTGACTCGGAACAAGTTTTTTTAAGATATCCCTCTAATGCTCTGGGATGGCGATATATGGAATGATTTTTTTTCTTGCTCACAAATAATACACTAAGATGTGCGTGTAATTTCAGATAATCTTTTCTTAATTATTGTAATTAATATATAATACCTATTAACAGGTATTTAAAATAACACTGATTTCATATGTGTAGAATAAGAATGTAGAAGACAAGTAATTGCACAAAATTATGTTACAGATGTTTGGAATACGTTCCTATCACTTTGCTTCTTCGCTCAGACGCTTCCGTCTTATAGGGAACGTTGCTCACAGGCATTCCTGAAAAACTGCTCTGTTAATCCAACCTACTAGGAGATAAAGAGATGTTACTAGCCCATTGTATGGTTCTGAGTCAATATGCTATTGAAAAAAATACTTATCTTATTGTTTTTCGCAGGGATGTTAACAATAATATAATGGAGCTGCTTATAATGGCGTATGCATGCAAGACTTCCTCGGCCAAGTCTATAGTTGGTGTTATACCATACCTGCCGTACAGCAAACAGTGCAAAATGCGCAAGCGTGGGTGCATTGTCAGCAAACTGCTGGCGAAAATGATGTGCAAGTCGGGTTTGACACACATCATCACCATGGACCTACACCAGAAGGAGATTCAAGGCTTCTTCGACTGCCCCGTTGATAATCTGAGGGCATCTCCTTTCCTATTGCAGTACATTCAAGAATGCGTAAGTATTCACATCTTTACTTACTGTTAATTTATTTGTTAAGTTATTTTCCTGATAGTATAGAGTTGAGCATGCATATTTCCCATCCACGGAATGCGGGTTTGATTCCCATATCTATCGGATTTTTTAAAAATCCGAAATTACAGGACTGGATTCCCATTGGGTTGAGCAATTGTTTGACAACCAATTCTCGTGAAAAATAATCTGTCAAGACATGTCTTCGCATTGCGGAGATCCACATACTACACTTTTAGAGCAGATGTCTTTTCACATGGTGTAGAAATCCATCTCAGTGTGAACGTTTATCATAACATGAGATTATTTTCATAAAGATTGGTTGCTATCAAATCCTGCATCAATACACACATTAAATACATTTCTCATATTAAGTATTATCTGTTCAGATTCCAGACTACCGCAACTCTGTGATAGTGGCTCGCAACCCTGGGTCAGCCAAAAAGGCGACATCATATGCAGAGAGGCTCCGCCTCGGAATTGCCGTCATCCACGGAGAGCAGAAAGAATCTGAAAGTGATGAGGTTGACGGTAGATACTCTCCACCCACGTTACCAAAGTCAGTTTTATTTCATAACTCACCTTTTATTCTATATCCTTTAGTTAGTGTATAATTAAAATCCATTAACAGATAAAATGTAAAAAACAAGTGGACAATACATGATTGAAAGTGGTATATCTTTGAAGTATTCTTTCGCAAGTTCTCAATGAGCATTCTGTACTCCTATTTTGTATGATGCATAGAGCTTGAAACTTAACCGTTTATTCATCTTCATTCTGTCCATTTTAAATTTATTATAAATGAACAGACTATTATTGTGTGAGCAGGTCGAGGACAATGGATGTATCAGTCGGAGTGCCGGTGCATCCTGCAAAAGAGAAGCCACCCATAAATGTGGTGGGAGATGTCGGGGGACGCATCGCCATCATGGTGGTAAGCACATTTCTCTCCTTATTAAATTAACGTCACTGTAATCTTTCATTCAAACGAATAAATGCTAATAACATAAAACTTACTAAAAAACTAAAGATAATTTTAAACTTTCAGGATGATCTGATTGACGATGTACAGTCTTTTGTTGCTGCAGCAGAGGTACTGAAAGAGCGAGGCGCGTACAAGATTTACGTCCTGGCCACTCACGGCCTGCTCTCTTCCGATGCCCCACGCCTCATCGAAGACTCTGCCATCGACGAGGTTGTTGTCACCAACACCGTCCCGCATGAGCTGCAGAAAATGCAATGTCACAAAATTAAAACAGTGGACATATCCATCCTCCTCAGCGAGGCCATTAGACGTATACATAATAAAGAATCTATGTCATACTTATTTAAAAATGTCACTCTTGAAGATTAGGCCGTTATTTATTCTATATCAAGTCCTTTTGCCTGGGAAGCTTGTAATTTTATTCCATATTTCATTTATCACAGATTGGCTGACACCAGAAAACTCCTCCAAATCCTTATTATCTACTGTAATAGCTCTCCATCAATGTTATCCATAGAATATATATATTCTCCTTTAATCTTAGATATCTTTTAACTCAGCCGAATAAATTATGTAAATAGTACTGGACTATCTTCCAGGTTGCCAGAATCTTACTGCTCGAAATAAAAGACGTCTTAACAAGTTTCGCAGTCAAAAAGATAAAATATCCAACATATATATCGCATGATTGTCCCGACATTTTCATTTTATATTTCTTAGTGATTATATTCTTGAAATTGTTATTTCATTGTGTATTTGGCACTATTCCAACGCAATTAAGTACATACCTACTATTGTTTTTATGTTTTTCGTTATATTTTAACAGAACCTGAGTGATAATTTCTCAAGCCAATCCGAAATTGATGTGTAGTTGATGTTAAATGTTTGGCAGTGATCTGAAATGTGGCATCATAAATTTACTAATGTAGTTTTATCAGAATGTTCCTTTATTTTAAAATGAGACTGGGTTAGGACGACAGTTTAATCTTTTTTTTTTTCATTTAACTTCAACTAGTTAAAAATATTATACTTATAAAATGAAAATCTAACTGATCTTGTATGTAAATTAAAAACAGTTTCACGCCGACTTGTCCTAACAACTGGTCATCTGGTATTACTTAATATGGCAATACCTGGTCAGTTGAATTTCGCTTGAATGGATTATATTTTACAACAGACTGTTATGGCAATGGTAACAATGGATGTAAAGACCACAGCTGAAATAAAGTTTCTGGTAGAAAAAATATTAGGGGGTTGGTTAAAGATTTTCAGTTACCATTCTAGTAGACATTGAAAAAAAATAGTCTCCCCAATTGCCGAGAGGTTACCGTGAGTTCTTCAGAGTTGAAGATTGCAGTTCAAATCCACAGCTGCGTACTGATGCTCAGTTTGTTAAGTACTTGGCTGGCCACCAATTCTCGTGATAAAAATGTCTTCACAATGTGCGGATCCATAAACTCCCTATCTGGAGTGGTCTTGTTGTGTCACTATTATAATCCATATATTCTACTTTCGGAGTGGACACAGTAAGAAAAAAAAATTAGATCTATCTGTCAGTTATGTATAAAAAAGAATGCCAGATCACATTTTCATTTTAATTATTATTGTGCCAATGAATTTGAATTTTGAATCAAATTTTTTTGAAGCAGGAAATGAGGGTAAGTGCTAAAAAAATCACATTCTCGTAACATATTATTATAATTAAGATGCAAGGGTAAATAAAGATAGATTTATTATGTACCAACATACACTTTATGGACATTTATTTTTTTATTCGAACTACCACGGATTTTTTTACCGTAATTACATTCAAATATTTAATATGTGTATACATATTCATTTTTTCCATTTGATATAAGGGCCTGTGTAGAAATGAAAACTGAATAAAGAGAAGAAATTTAATATAAATGAGTAATGAAACGTTTTGTAAAAGCTTTTTTTATAAAATATATTTGTTCTTTTTTATGATGGGCCAAATGTTTGACTGAAATATCTATTTTTGAGTTACAATTTTCAGGATAATGTAAATGAGATATAAACTGTATATTTGAAGGTTGGATGATAAATATCTCATTCTGTACTAGGTATTTTCATAAATTTGGACTGGCTACTTCTATAATATTTCACATTTAATTCGTCAAAAGTAGATTAATTTTATTTACTAATACATTTACCTTATGACATTGGACTTATCTTTAACCTTCAAAAGGTTACTCAAATAAATAAATAAAATATCACATTTTTAGATAACAGTGGTGATGTGTCCACGATTGTTAAAAAATAATTTATCAACACAGTTTTATTCATATTATATTGGAGACTCGCGAATCTTCCAAACTCCTCTACATTTTTTTTTGGCAATACAATTTTATATTCAGATCTCTTGTGTGGTAAGAGTTCTAATCGACAAAATATTGCCATGCTTAATTGTAATAGATCTTGTGGATATATCGCCATTATTTTCTAAAGATATTACAGTCAAATCCTCCTTTAGCAAAATTTCCAGTATAACGAACATATCATGGCGGACCAGAAAAAAGGATATACCTATTTTAAATTCCTTTATAGCGAAAGAAAACTGGTAATCCAACGAGTATTATGACGGGATTTGAATGTGTTCTCATACCAGTGTTTGATTGAGTTCTCATACCAGTTACACTATCCTGTTTATTGGACACTACTTATATCTATAACTTAATCACTTATCTTTTAGTAACTTCGGGTGTATTTAGTTTTCATCGAGTTAAAACATTGCAGCCAACATTAAAGTCAGCTGTATATTTATGTTCACTGAGTTGTATTTTAGATTCGAATTTCTGTATCATGAATCGCGTTAATAATTTCTATATATATGTATATATTTAGATGCAGGACATGAGAAGTGCGCGAATGACTATTAACCGATCTTCATAAAAATATATATTCAACGATTTCTCCACATTTGCTAGAAAATTGTCATTTAGCTACCAATGTGAAGTGCTTCTACCCAAAATACTCATTCTTTATTTTCTTTATGTACTAGATCCAATAATATAATACATCACCGTAGTGCTCTCACAGTCAAAAACTATGTTATAATTCAATTTAATAATATGTTTCTGTTTATTCGTTTTCATTTGAAGTATATTGCCAATGTTTAATTTGACTTATTAATAAATAAATATCTTTAATATGGTATGTCTGAAAATGATACTGTTAATATTTTGGTCAGATCAATAAATTTTACGCACTAATACTGTTGTGTAAGACTAGATCCACACGTATGTAACGCACTTCGAAACCATGTTTACATACAACAGTAAGAAAAAAGGATTTGTGAAAATAAAATAGTGAATTGTAATATTATATATAGATTACACTTTCTAAGCGATTGATTTTATTTTTCTTTCCTGCTGTAACTTACTAATGGATGCTTTACTGTTACTTTTTTAGGAGTCATCTAGATACATAATATATGGCACTATATTTTTGCAAGTTGTCACCTACTTCTTTGAACACATGAATATTTTAGAATGTAAATAGTTGCTAAGCTTAAAATTAAAGTACAACATATTTCCAAAATATTGTATGTTCTTATTTAAAGTTTCGCCCCGAGATTATCCCCTATCTAATCTGTCGATTGTTATAATCTAATAATTTCTTTGATGGACTAATAGACAAGTAGACACATGAGCATAATGGATTGACCTAATGATCTGTCAATATAAATCTTTACTTGGTTTAGATTCATGTGCCACAAAGTAGACATGGTAAAAAATACTCAGTAACTTACATTACATAGCCTAATCCAGTAAAAACAGCATTTAAATGCAGCTATAAAAAATCTATGCTAAGTGCAGTGCTGCGTAGCTTTTATTTTTCATGGTACACACGGCACACCCAGTATCGTCTCAGTTAAGGAGTACTGACGTAATGTATCTAGCTAGGAAAGATCTCATCGGATGCGTAAATCGATCCATAGCCGATTAGTAAACAAGGAACAATTTATTTATTTATACCGTATTTTTCATTAGTTTTAAGAAGATAGCAACACTAATAGAAATGTCAAAAAATTCAAATAAAATAACATCGTGTAACCTTAAAATCGCAGTTCGTGTTTTTGTAATAATAAACTAAATTTTTGATTTATATATTAGATCGCCAAAAACTACTAGAAGGATTATGCATGCATTTCGACGCATTATGTGTTACACCAACAAAAATGTCCGGTGGTATGGAAATAGAAATATTTTGAAATTACGAGAAAGAGGGCTAATTCAGGAAGTTTTCCCGTCTACTGAAACGTAAGATTATAATTTAAATTAATATTTGCTGTGAACGCATTAATTAAATATTGCTCTCTGGGGGCTGAATTCCCGATGTTTAGTCGACTAATAATTTACATTATTTAATTTTAAAACAAATACAGCTCGGCGTTGCAAAAGTTACCAGCAAAATATTATGACTTGCACTACAGGCCGCTGTTCGCGATTTTTTAACTCTTTTTAAAATTGCCATTGCTTCTGAAATAATCACTCTAGATTTTAGATTGTTTTATGTAATATGCTACACAATCCAATAAAGATAATTCTAAACACTAGGCGAACCTTCTCAACCTATTATTTCAGAGAAAATTTGATTTTTTATTAAAAATTCAACTTTTTTCGTATTTGATTTTTTTATCAGCCCCATCATTCCTTAATTGATTTACTTAGTTCTAATTAATGTTTCATCTTATATGTGATCATACATATTTCGCATAATTACGCCGATGGACTACTGCTAGACACCAACCTACATGTGCATCAAAATCCAATGCTGCCGACATAATTTATTATTCGACTAAAAGTCAGGAACTCAGCACCCAGTTAACCAATTTTTAAATGATATAATTATTATATTAATTATTTCAGACAAGAAATTACAGATCTGTTGAATAAATCATCACAGTGTGTTTATGCCGGCTTCGATCCAACAGCAAATAGTCTGCATATCGGAAATCTTTTAGTGCTTGTTAAATTGCTGCAATGGCAGCGAGCCGGAAATACTGTTATTGCATTGGTAAGTTTATGTATTGTTTGCACCATTTTCGATATGAAATCAATTGCGGTTGAAGTAGTGATGAAACTAAGTGGATAATGCTTAATATATATAAATCGGTGTAAGTCGTCTATTTTGCATATCAACATAACATTAGCATAACATCTGGTTTGAATAGTGTTACTGCAGAAAAGTTCTCTTTTTTCCCATGCGAATTTGGATTCAGATCGCGGGCCCAAATAGAGGAGCAATTAACCTACTACTAATCCTTGTTAAATGTGTTTTTTATAAATTTAAAACGTGAAATTTTAGTGTCCCGAAGCTATGCTTAAACAACTTAAAAATTCCGATAATTCAAGGATATTTTTGGCTTATTCATGAAAAAATTCATGCTTATTAAAATGGTTCAGAAACAAAATTTGGGTTATCTGGGGCCTGACTTCCTGAAGTTTAGCCAGCTGAAAATATATGTTGGCAGTGTCGAACATTGACATACGTACAGGTTGGCCAGTTCATATCCAAATAAGATGTAATAATATTGAACTGGTGAAATATACTTAAAGCTGCTATAATCAGTAACAACTCATATTTTGCTGGTAATTTCTGCTTAAAACTAATGCGCTATTTATTATAAATATTTAATCATAATTAATTATTATAAAGAGAGAAAAAATGGGGGAAAACTCATTATCAGTAATTATTTCAGATTTATACTCAGGAAAAAAGCTGGACAATCGAGAGTATACTCTAATATGTAATATATCAAGAACTGTGTAAATACTTTGACTTTCTATCAAAAAGTTAGGTGGCGCCACAGGACGAATAGGCGATCCCAGTGGGCGGACGACTGAAAGACCAAAATTAAACAATATCTTCTTAGATGACAATGTACAAGGAATCAAACAGAATATCGAGAAGATATTTGAAAATCATGAAAAATACTTTTGGGAGACCAATGAGCAGCTCAAGCCCGTTTTGTAAGGCATTCAAATAGTATTTAGATTAAAGCTAAATGATTTTTTTTCTGTGTCTGCGAGAAATGCTACCATTTTCAATTATTATTGATAAAATAAAAATTGAGCTATATATTTTAAAACACTCTGCCTTTCTTATTCATTGTGCGAGTTATCTAAAAAACAAAGAAATTTCTAGTAAAACAAACATATCATGGTGGACTGGAAATAAGGATATACCTATTTCACATTCATTTATAACGAAACAAAATTGGTGGTCCCACAAGTTTCGTTATAACGGGATTCGACTGTATTTTACTTCTATAATGAACCGATGATGTGTGTCAATTTTGACGTTTGTCTTTGAACTTTTGCAGAATTATAAACAATGAAGAATTTTATAGAAATATGGATATAATTGAGTTTATTTCTACTATTGGGCGCAATTTTCGGTTGGGTACAATGCTTCTCAAACAATCTGTACAATCCAGGATCAACTCACCAGCTGGAATGAGCTTTGCAGAATTCTCATATCAGATATTTCAAGCAGCGGATTGGCTATTTTTGTACAGGAACCATAGATGTCGTTTTCAGGTAATCTATAATTTATATTATAACGTTCAAATGACATATAAATATAATGATAAATAGAGTGACACCTGTGTAGTAGCATTGAAGACTCAAAGTTCTGTTCTCTAGACAGGCTTCGGGGGATATTGTTTTACTCCATTCGCTTGTTCTTCTAGATTCTCAGAGACTGAATCCATTTATTAGGTGAAAAATCTATTTTTCTTAAATGAGGCAGTTAAAATGTCTTATAAACTTTAGCTTTGTGTGTTTTATTTCCTACCCGCATGTGATATATCAAGGATCCCTTTCTTGTAAACTTGTAACATCACATGAATAATTAATATTTTCGACTGATGGTGCTTGATGGAAATTGATTTTAAATTCT
>JAGVSQ010001612.1:0-28252 GCA_022683975.1 Rhyacophila evoluta | reverse complement strand
TAGTGTGAGCACTTCAATGTGTGCGTAGATGTCATGTGTGCAGTTGTCTGGTTACCCAAATCATCACAATGTCTTCTTTAATTTTGTAAAAATGGTAAGTTTTTCGAAGCAAGAATACAGAAAAACTGATTTAAAAGTAAAAACACCGCATGTGATACGCAGTTGCTGTCGTTTTGTTTAGAAACGTTGGCTAGCTGTTTTTTTGTTTATAAATTAAGACATATTGAACAGCAATAAAAATATGATAAACTCTCTTTTCTCAAAATTTAACTTTTGCCATTTGCTGCGTTTTTTTACTTGTGAGGACACTATACAATATACACAAGTGATAATTTGTATATTGCAGAGAGATAGTTTACATCAAATATATACGGCATTCCATCACGCTTATCGCGACTATTGTGGCAGGTGGAACGTGTGATGAAGGCCTCCTTTAGTCTCTTACTATTTGTCAATTATATTACATGAATCGAAGTACATTACACATTTTTTTTTTGTTATCTTATCGAACCGCAGCTAATGTTAGCTTCAGCTCGCCTATCGCATTACGTCACTTTCGATTGTGATTCACCGCGACTTGTTTGAGGCTGTTTTGCGTGCGTGTGTATGGGAATGGCCTAGTGGCGAAGGCTGGTGACGACACTTCGAGGTTGTGCATTTTTTAAATACGTACTGCAGCCATTCCCGTGTAGATACACCATAACAATGAGTCTTGGACCATTCACCGCCAACAATTCGTCGCCCATTAATTAATCGTTTTGCAATTCACTCCCGAAAAAATCATTGTCTCGATATTACAAATATCTACTTGTGGACGGCACAGTTAAAATAAATACTTAGTTGCATAAGTACATGTTATATACACAACTGATCAAGGTGCCGGCAGTTGCCTTGGGCGTCATTTGCGGAGGGGCGCCATCTTCCAAAAAAAAAAAGGCGAACTATTTATATATGCATATGCTCGATTTCTAAATCTGTATTTTTATTAATTATTATAATTGGCATTAAACTCATTTCCATATATTGTTTTATAATTATTTTTAAAATGGCTACCGAAATTGAAGAAGGCACCGGCAACCATAGTGCTAGCCCTGGTTATATATTTAGTTACAACTTGGTGGAATTTAAAGGAGCATCAACTATTTACAATATGTCTTCGAGTCAAAAGCAAATTTTGTAAAAAAAAATCTTACCATGTTCGCTCCGAAAATCGAGCATATCGAGCTAATAAATGGCGTATATGGTTCTCCGCACTGTGAAGACATGTCTTGATAGGTTTTTTTTACAAGATTTGATTGTCAGCGAATTAGACAACCCAGCAGGCACCCAGTGCTGTATTTTCGGATTTAATAGATAATATTCTTATTTAAATAATGATAAATTGTTCTTTATGAACTATTTCGGAGGTACTAATTTTATAACACTAACTATTACTATAATGTAATTCCTGCGCGTTGAATCCCTATATTGGTGGATAATACATGATGATTCATATAATTGGTGATGAACCGTAACAAAACTACGAATGTTTTTAACAACCGGTTCGCTAGAGCTTCTGGCGTAATACGCAATCGAGATGGTTATGTCAGCACCGATGACGATTTCGTACTGTCATCGATTTATCCTAAGTTTGAATACGGCGTATTATTCATGTACTTTGTATATACCCGATCTGTCTTTACTGGATACATCAATAATTTACGAGAATCGGCTCGCAGCTTTTCTTTCTACACATATTAATGATAAATCTTCGGAAATGAACACTTATAATCTTATAATATTTTTATGCCAATAATAATCGTATGCCAAATGTGAGAACACATTTTTGTTCCAGCATGACACTGCCAAAGCTATGTGACAAACAGCTGGGAAATAACAATCATCTATTTTTTAAATACTATGCAATTAAGATTAGTTTGGAAACCACTGATAACTCACATACTGTTGTGTTCACAAACATGTGTAAAAACTATCCAACTTTTGACTTGTACTAACAATCCACGTAATTTATTAATATCATTTATGTATGTTCATTCCAAACAGAGTGCCCATTCAACTCTCTATATTTCCCTTTTCTTCTTTAAGTGGCGTTCGCTGACGATCTTCACATCAATCTCCACTTTCAAAATACCAATCAGAATACTGAAATCTTTCTCTGTCCAAACCAACCGTATAGATTTTCATGCTGGTTCATTCTACTTCTCCTTGGTACCACTTATTTCATGGTAAAATACGCACCAAATTCTACAGATATCTTCTCTTCACTAAATTTATATCAGATTTACTCCAGATTCATTTTCTTAACTATAAAAATAGCAAGCTATACATACTTTAAATCTGTCCACCTCATCGTAAGCTGATATTATTTATGTGTATATATTTGATTTATTTACAACGCACTCACATGGAAGCTCTGTCCCGTGCTTACTTTATTAAGTGGACTCCGGTCATTTTGAAAAAAACTTATCATTGAACACACAAAAAGTCTTCGAACTAACACGACAAAATCTCACGTTACCTAGTGAGAAATGGTACCATTTATAATGATTTTTAATAATTCATTGTGCCTGAAAAAAATTAAAGCTAGACAAAACTATGTTATTAGTATATCTATCACGAAAAATAATTGGTGTTTAGCGTTTGAAGGGTTATTATATTCATTGCAAAACTTCAATGACTACATATAATGTTTTGTATTCATCATTACTCCCCAGTAGATATTTACATTGATATGTAAATTAATGGATGTATTGACAATTTTCCTCAAACTAGCATAATGCTTATATTATCGCTATTAATCGTATAAGAGATTGGCCTCTCTAAAAATATAATTCTTTATTTCCAGATATCAACAGAACCGAATTTACACATACATTGGAGAGGTGTTAGTATCTATGAATCCTTATAAAACATTAGATATCTATGGAACGGACACAATGGCGCAGTACCGCGGCCGGGAGATGTTTGAGGTTCCTCCCCACGTATATGCAGTGGCGGATGCTTGCCAGAGAGTACTTAGACAACAGGTAAATACCAACTTTTGTAATTATCCACCACATTACCTCATATTAAACTGTTTCAGATTTTTTGGAACAACCAATAACAGTAAATCGTCAAGATAAATATTCCTACTATAAAGATCTGTTGCTTCACTATGCCTTAAAATTAATACTGGATCTGTTCAGCAAATATATAATAGTCAATCTCGTTAAAAAAAAAAAATTGGTAATATTCCTAATAATTACTAGTAATCTCTTTTGTACCATTTTGAAAGTAAGAAATCCGAAGAGTTTTTTTTATAGCTGGTTTCGAAATAACACAGTGCTACATCCCAATTGTCTTTATAAATTTAACGAAGGAAACTATCCACCATTATTTTTTATTTTAGTATAGTTTTTTGCACGGTGTTGTGTGGAACATATCCACCGTGTAAAAAGTGAACTGTACGAGTAGATCTATTGCGCAAGGCAGATAGGGTGAATGGTTTAAATAATATTTTTTCTAATAAGCTTTAAGAAAACGAATTTGAATGCCTCATGTCCAATATCACGAATGAAATTTTCCATTTCAACATACTGATGAATAAATGCAATTTTTCTTTTTTTGCAGGGTAGAGACACTTGTGTACTTATCAGCGGAGAGTCAGGCGCCGGAAAAACTGAAGCATCCAAGTTGATCATGAAATACATTGCAGCCAACACTACGCAAAATCAAAGAGAATATATTGACAGGTATTTACTACTATATACTTAAATCCTATACTGATGCGGTAATATTATTCAATCAAACCCTTTTATTATGATCATTATAATGAAACCATAGGTTCACCAAGCAATGAATATACGTGCAAGCAATTCAACACAAAACTATTCACACTGTATACCATCATGTAGATCATTATTTATTCCCTAAGTTTTGCCTTGCAGAATCTTCAGGCGACTCGATTTATTCATAAAACCTTATGTATTGAAGGGTTATTTGTCAGTAAACGTATATTATGTTCATAATGAACTTAACACAATACAAAACCACAGATGTAGTGAAAAAAAAATCATTATATTGAGACAAAATACAAAAATAAAGACTTGTTTTTGTGTCAAATTTCCTCTTCTATGGTCTCCTGAATCCAAGATTGAAAAATCAAATCTTACATGAAATGTCGGTAACAACTAAATGAGATCTATTTTATATTTTCCTTATGAAATTAGCTGCAGGTAAATGAAAAAGTTTGTTGCAAATTTGAATGGCATTTAAATTTGTGAGTGACCTTATTCAGAAATAAAAACACCCACATTCATGTGCTATATATTTTACCATACTCAGATTAATTTTTATACAAGTTCGCTTCATTAAGGCTTTTTTCTTATTGCAGGGTCAAAAATGTACTTATCCAATCAAATGCCATATTAGAAACATTTGGAAATGCTAAAACCAACCGAAATGATAACTCTTCACGTTTTGGCAAATACATGGACATCAACTTTGACTTCAAAGGAGACCCCATCGGCGGCTTCATCAGCAATTACCTTTTGGAGAAGTCCAGGGTCATTTTCCAACAGTCCGGGGAGAGAAACTTCCATTCATTTTATCAGGTATATTTAGATTACTATAACCACATTAATTTCCACAAGATCAATCAACTTGGATACTGCTCTGTTATTTGATACTATCATACCTTACTTCCCAATCTTTTATATCAATTATAAACTTCTTTCAGATCATGTATGATATGTGCTTACTTACTTACTATTGCTGTTTTTGTTTATATATCGATATCTAAAATTAAGTAAAAATTTTACCAACTTGTCAATAGATGAAAGAATATAGTTGTATATGATAAAAGTCAAAATCCATTTCTGATGGATTCCAATAACATTCCCAAGAACTCGCGAGTTAACTGACATGCAAGTTTTGGTGAAGTAACTCATCCGTGGCACGAAATACATGGTAAATGTGGTGTGGTAGCCAACACCAACAATTATAATTACAATGTTGATGATAGATAGTTCAACAACTTATATTTTATCAGAGCTGAAATGTGTTTTCATATTAAATGATTTCCACCATACTTCCATGCCAGAAATGTTGGTTTATATTTTCTTTGTTTATAATCTTAAAATACTGTTGAAACATCTTCACTCTATAATAGCCAAATGCCTATGTTAAATAACAGTACTGTGAAAATGTTTTAAGTTAATTATCATCGCATAATCATTATAACTAATGTCTACCTCTCATTATTTCATTCTTTAATGTATTTTTAATGAGGAAATTTCATTATCTCTACACCTTTATTTATTTATCATAAACAAATTTAAATATATGGGCGCCACAACTCTCAGAGAAGAAAATATTCTTTCAACAAGAGAGAAATACAGGTCTTGCTACCACCCGTACCTCTGGAGAATAGGATATCAGAATTCAGTTAGTTTGGGAAAGATCAATTTCATGTTGAGTCTTGAGATATCCATGACTACGATTTGGCTATTTGATCTGTTTCCTTACTTCCATTGCAGACATTTGTTCTCAATGCTTTATTACACAGTTTTTCTTGGGTCTTGTGTCATGATTTACTATAGTAAAGCAATACCATCAAAATGCATGCATTAAATATGCGGCATTCGGTTTTAACCAAGTACGTATAGTTTTTGTTATTAATTATTAGATTTCTTTGCAATAATATTTTGTTTGATGAGATTCTACTACAGGTACTGTTTCGAGCACAACTTTCTTGGTCTGACGGTTTTAATGCCATCGAGATAAATACTAATTTATTCACCATAGAATTAATCAGTAAATTAATTTTAATTGGCTGCTCACTTTTAATGTAAATGTTTGATAGCTGTGTTTGTAAATGGTTCTCATCATTGTTGAGGCGTGCCAGGTATATTGTTGTAACACCTTATTTTTATTTATTTTTTGCTCCAATTTTTATATCAAACAATGAGATTTTCACTGTGTTAATATTATTCTTCTACTTCTGTGTTACGTTTTTATTATTGAATTGCGTGATAATGTTTATTAATTGGTTTATTCGTTGTTTTATTAATTGCAGAGAATATTAAATTTAAAGCATTAAAATAATATAAATAAAAATGATTTAAGTTTAGGTCCATTTGGATTGAAGTAAAATTTAAGAAACAAATGGGTCGATGTATTCTTTTGATAATAATGATGCTAAAGTTTCCTTATTGAACAATTTAAGAATAGTGACTGCAAAAAATGGATTCCATATTAGTATTAGGGTCATGTAAAAATTTTCAGATCAGCTTTTGCTGTGAAACGACTATAAATCGTCAGATATATAGAAGAAATGAAACGTAACATGTGAATTTTTTTTTTGATCGGTTTACAACAGAAGTATACAATGCGATGATTATTGGATTTGTTTATTTAGAATGGCTTTGTTTCCTTTCAATGTGTAGCCTATTCCATATTATGTACCGATTCATAGACGGACTACTCCCTGTACATTTGAAATTGTGTATTGCATATTGTTGGTTGTGTGTTGATGGCTGCATTTTTTTTGTCGTGAAACAACTTTAAATAGAGTCACATGTATCGGGAAGGTGAAAAGTAATGAGTGATGTTAGATTTTTTAGCTCTCCTTATGATTTCTGATTATGAAAGCTAATTGGTCTCCTTTTCTAAAATGCAACAATGTTTCCTGCAAAATCTACAGCATTAACTGAACTAGTAAGGAAATATAGGGAGAGCAAGTGAGGTAAAGAGATAGAAGAGCTGAAATACTGCAACAAATGTAATATGTAATGTTAAAATGACCTGAATAATTTGCAGAGTGCTGATGCCGTTTCACAATAGACTCTTGCCTGGCAAAGTCTCTGTAACTTTTTTGCTATCACATATGACGAAGAACAATTTCATAAGAAGGCATGACCGTTGATTGCCTAGGTTACCATACTCAATTTATTTTCCAAAATGTATTTACAAAAACTGATTAGTTTGTTACTGAAAGTACCTGTCATTCAAATATATGAATTTATGTTAGTATTAGCGCATATATTCTCAAATGTGTTCTCTGTAGCTGATCACTTCTTTTTTCACAGTTACTGGGAGGCGCAACAGACAATCAATGCAAAAATTGGGGCCTGAATCGCAGCATGCAGTACAAAGTAATGGGACCTAACAAACCCTCTGCACAGGACACGAAGTTATTCGCCATGACTAATAGCAGCTTCAGCTCTCTTGGCTTTTCGTCTAACCAACTCCAGGAGATTTGGACCATTGTCGCTGGTGTTATTTTATTGGTAAAGTATATAAATCAAGTAATATGTTCAATGATTCTTAAATTACTCAAATCTTTTAAAATAATTACTCTAACCACCTATAAAACCTTTTACTTTATTCAAAAAATATAAGAAGGATATAAATTTTATATTATCTAATCTTCTATTCGCAATCTTCAAAAATTTCCTAGAAAATCTTATGAAGACCTTTGTTTCTAATTTAATAATTAAACCTAAAAACCTTAATCTTTTCTTTCAATATTGACTTTCATATTTCTAAGTTTATGCTTATGTAGATCTAATTTACTGATTTTGCTTTCAATTATTAGTGAATTATAAATTAATTATTAATAATAATAATTCACACCGACGGCTTAAATTGCACTGCTAACTCTGTTAATCGACAAATTTACATAAGAGTGAGAAAACTGATTATTTTGCTATAAAAAAACACCTTTTAAATTAATGTCATTTGTAGAGCAGCCTACAAACGACACACCTTTAACAGATCTGATTACAAAATAGCGTTATATATAATAGAATTATATATTTTGCAGTTTAGTTCTCGGAACCCAATGGAGTTTTTCTTGGGATGTCTTTTGATATATTCAAATGACTTTCAGTTCAGCATATCATCACTAGAATGCAGAACTATCCTATGTCATATTGGACTTTTTTTAGCATGATGCAACAAGATGGTATTATTCAGTAATTTTCAGTTAAAAGTGGAATTAGCATCTTTGCATTTTAGCCATCGATATTTAATACTCCATAATACACATTTTGTTTGATTACAAGTTGAAAACACATAACTGAATCAATCAAATTTATTGTTTTAGAAGGTGTCACCTTAGCTTTCCTATGTCTCCATCTGTAACAAAGAGATCTGAGTCTAGCTCTAAATGTTATCTTTTCAGGGAGAATTAAAATTTTCTGGCGGAAATGATGGAACAGAAATTCAAGTTGGTGGACCAGCTGCACAATGCTGTAATGCCCTTGGAGTCACAGAAGCGTCGCTTAAGTCGGCAATGGTCGGTAGAGTTCTGTCAGCTGGAGGAGAGCTTGTCAACAAAGAACATACATTAAGAGATGCAGAATATACCAGAGATGCACTGGCTAAAGCCGTATATGACAGGCTCTTTACATGGATCGTCACTAATATCAACTCTGCTATTGAGGTTCCTAAGGACTCTTTAGGAAATACCCTGATTGGCGTTTTGGACATCTATGGATTTGAAATTTTTGATACAAACAGCTTTGAGCAGTTCTGTATTAATTATTGTAATGAGAAACTACAGCAACTGTTCATCGGTAATTAATAACTTTTATTTCAACTTAGTCCAAGCCGAAGAGTTTCGAGAATATTAATAGAAAGAGAGAATTATTTGTTCTATTTAAAATTTTCATGTCATCATTTTTAAATTAAAATTGTTCAGTTATTTTTAATGTATTTCATTACTCCTTTTTGTTAGTTGTAAGTTTTCTCAAGTAAGTTTTATATCTGCTTACTATGGGATCCTTTGTTTCATGTCCTAATTTTATCTATTACAGAATTGGTCTTGCGTCAAGAACAAGAGGAATACCAACGGGAAGGAATTCAATGGACACCAATTCAATATTTCAATAACAGAGTTATCTGCGAACTAGTCGATGCACCACACAAAGGAATCATCTCGATTATGGATGAAGCTTGTCTGAATCCTAAACAGGTGAATGCACAATTGATTTATTTTCTGTACTCAAATATTGTAATGAAGAAAATAAATTATTAATGGTTCAAAGCACAGATGAAATATAATAAAGTGTATAACGTTGTTTTATTTAGTTCATCATATATCATCAAAACTAAATATTAATATTTCAAACTCACACTATTTCTTGTAACATACATATGTGTGCCAAACAAAACAACCATTGACAAAACATATTAACATATAAAATTATTTATCTACACACATAACGTGTGTAATATGAATTTTCATTAGTCGCGTGAATTATAAGCAGTTAATTAATCAATTATTTGTCATTATAGGTTACTGATGAAGTTCTCCTCGAAGCATTGGATTCCCGACTAGGCCAACACGCTCACTACACATCCCGACAACTTCTTCCAACAGACAAAGCCCTTAAACACAGAGAACACTTCAGGATTACGTCAGTATATTTTAGCTACAAATTTATGCAATGATATAAATGTTAATAATTGCACATTTCTGAGACTAATTGTAAAGCTGATTTGTTGGGCTTTAAGTGGAGCATTGGAGCACATTCCCTATATTGTGAAGATCCATACGCTCAATAAACCAAGTGAATGTGGTGAAAAAAGTCATATATTTATTTACGAATTAGTAATAATATTCATAAATTCTTTTCCACTCCATCCAGTCAACAAATCCTCAATTTACCAGCACTCCGTCTTCTCTCTATCTTAAAGATCTTTATCTAAAGAATAGCTTGCTTGTTATGTACAGATATTTGTATTAGAATTAGACAGAAATTTGTTTCCCCTTGTGACAATTTGAATTTGTGTAATTTTAAAATGCGTGTTGGAATAAAAAAATTATACTTTTATTTTGTGAAAAACATAAATAATTTTAAAGACAACCTTATGATATATTCTTGCAGGCATTATGCTGGAGACGTGACATACAGCATTTTAGGATTCATGGATAAAAATAAAGATGCACTCTGGCAAGACCTGAAGAGGTTACTTCACTCATCCAAAAATCAGAGCCTCTCCGATATGTGGCCAGAGGGTGGAACCAATATACAATTGGTTTGTTACATTTTTTTATAATTATTCAAAGTGTCTGAGATCCCATTAGTTAAAAAAATGGCTAGCTTTGAAGGCCTGATGTGATGAAAAACTTATATCTATAAATGTAATCTATGTAGATTAAGCAAAGTATAAAAAAAATACTTCTAACAAACTAAACAATAAAGAAATCTGCTTGGTAGAGCTTCAATTCTGTCTCTTCTAACTGGTAAAGATCATCGAATACGTCCATGAACTATGAGTTCGAAAAGTAACAGGGTATCCTAGAGGTTCTACATATGTAGCAGTTATGATCAAAGAAATAAAAAATACAGTCAAATATACCGTTAATAATAATTGTTATTTTTAATTTAGCAATTTTAATTTTACAACCTACCAATTAGGTTCAAAATCCCATAAGAATTTATTACCACGTTCGCTGCTAAAGACGCCCCTGGGGCGTCAATACACCATACTAATACATACATGTCGCAGCGAATGTGTTAATTATCATCCCAAATCGCTAGAAATGGAATATAGCAATTCTAGCCCATACTCTCTTAGTTGGCATCATTATTTAATAAAATCCCCAAGATCGTTCGATGAATAAATTAGTAGATATTTCATTATGACTGTAAAATGAAATTAATAATCCTTCTAGACTTCAAAGAGACCTCCTTCAGCTGCTACATTATTCAGAGCATCAATGGCCTCCCTAGTAGCGGGACTTCAAACAAAGGAACCATTCTATGTCCGGTGCATCAAACCCAACGCTTTCCAGAGCCCCATGAAATGGGACAAAGATCTGGTAATTCATTTTTGCTGTTTAATTTACTATGGTTCAATTGCATTGAAATTAAAGTAGACCATTATAATCTCTCTATTGGCATAAGATTATAAAAACATAATTCCTTCATTATCCGTCTATGAAAAAGTTCTATATGTACTGAAATTCATCTCAGAAATATAAATTATGACCACTTTTGATTCTCAGAAACTGTATCTATAAAAGTGAATAACTTTCATCAAAATGCTTGGTCCCATATTTATTGGTGTCACTATATTTCTCAATTATTTCATCTGCGTAGTGGTTATCTAAATATTTGTATCAAAGGACTTGGTTAGAAAGTGATAGAGAACCATTATAAATATGCATTTATATCATAGTTTAATATCAATATTTAACCGTTGTTTATATTATTATTATTATTATTAGGTGAAACATCAAGTAGCTTATCTTGGATTGGTGGAAAATGTCCGAGTGCGTCGAGCTGGATTCGCCAACCGCCAGCGCTATGATCGCTTCCTCAAACGTTACAAGATGCTATCACAGTTCACATGGCCCAATTTCCGTCAGGGCAGCGATAAGGAAGGTGTCATGGTACTCTTGAGAGACAGGGGGATCTCCGATGTTCAATATGGCCATACTAAACTATTCATAAGGTCGGATATTATTTGAATTAATTTTTTTTTAAATGTTTTAAAGTCTGACCGGATGAAATAATTATGTTCTGTAGAAACATGTATCACAGCAATGCACAGGAATAAAACAAATAGTATCAGCTGGAAGAAACCTCAATCTAATAGTGAATCGATTCTGGCTGTTGATGAAGATGTTAAACAATTTATATTTATCTCTTGGTACTCATTTTATCAGGAATATAAAAATTTCATATATTTATATTTTAACATAATAACAATATAAAATTTTGTTTATAGGAGTGCGAAAACATTACATGCCCTAGAAGCAGCACGCGCCGCTTTGCTACCAAGTATTGTTATCTTATTGCAAAAGCAATGGCGTGGTGCACTAGCCCGGCAACGGTATCGCAAGATGAAGGCTGCCATGGTCATCTTAAAAGCATGGAGGTAAATAACACAATTCTTCTTTCACATCCGCTCTTATTTTTAATCAACATTCTAATTTTATATGATAAACTGGATAAATTTTATTTTATCATAATTTACCTTTCACAGGAACTACAAGAGACGTCAGTTCATTGCAGAGCTTCGTCGTAGATTAGCTGCAAGTAAAAAAGGAGCGCTGCCTGCGAATGCTTGGCCACCTGCACCTCGAAAGTTCCCTCTGGCACTTCTCCAAGGCGCTCACAGGCGCTGGAGGGCATGGGTTGTACTCAAACCTGTGCCACGTGACCAATGGCCACAACTCAAGTAATAATTTTCATTATTGTGCTACCATTTATCAGAAATAAACCATTTTATAATACAATTGTAAATTGAAGTAACTTTTAGATCTAGATCATAAAATTTATCCAATATGATACTTATGTGTATTAGTTAAATGTTTTTTTTTTATTGAAAAATATATATTACGTGTGCCTTCAGAATGAAGATTGCAGCAGCCGGTTACCTAAGAGGAAGACGCTCAGATTGGGGTGCGTCCAGAACATGGATGGGAGACTATCTATCGCAACCATCTTACAATCCTTCCTCCGCCACTTACCTTAAAGCCCTGGCGCAGATCAAACCGCAGGCCCGTCCTCTATTCTCTTGCCGCCTCTTCAAAGTTAACCGCTTCAATAAAGTCTCCGAAAGATGTCTGCTGGTCACTGATACAAGCATCATGAAGCTGGATCCCAGAAGTTTTAAGCCTATGAAAAAGCCAATGCCTATTGCTGAGGTAGGTGATTTTTGTCTAGACTGCGAGAATAATAGTATCTAAATTTGATGATAAATTTTTCTCGTCCCTACTTTCTTTCTTTGGCAAAGAACATAGAAGAGATTTTATCATCACAAAGAAGTTTATCTTTTTGTTTAAAAAAAAAATCTATAAAATTGTGTTCATTCATTATCATATCATTCCATCATGTTTGTTCGGATACTTTTCTGTTGGGCATTATGAATATTTGAACAGAAAAAGCATTGCTTGTGTTTGCACAATTTTTCTTGTCAATACCTGTCAAGTGTTAGAATTATGAATTTATATTATCACTTCACATTAAAAATTTCTCTATCTGCAACCTATGTTCTCAAGTTGTGTTAATTAGTTCTGTAGATAGTTATAAATCTTTAGTTTTGAAAATGTTGTCTCAACCAAAATGATTGGCAAGAAAACTGTTTAAGCCAAAATTTATAACATACAACTTAACCCTACAACCCGAAAAATTGTGATGTCATTAATCATTGTCAAGAAAATGTGATTTATTATTTTTCTGTCATTTAATAATCTCTGTTATTCTGCTATGAAGTTTTTTTTTATCTGACCATAAGAATAAAAAATCCATAGGATACCCATCACTTTTCTGTGAATGTATTATTCTACCAATTGTGTCACCAATCGAAAGCATCTGCTCTTGGAGCCTCAGTGTACAATTACTGTATAATTTTTTCACATTTATGACCACATCAAAATTCAACTTAATCAGCCATTGCATCTGGATTTAATGATGTTTTTTTAATTTTTCAAAAATGTCATTTTTTTTAGTTAGGGGTCGTGCGAGTGATGAGCAGTTCTGCCCAACTGATAGTTCTGGGTATTCCTGCTGCCAAGAATGATCTGGTCGTGGCTCTAGCGCCACCGTCACCCGGTGATGACTTGATCGGAGAACTCGTTGGCGTTATTGCAAACCGTTTTCACATGTAAGTCTTGACTGATTTTATACAAAAACCATGATTATAAAACAATGTCTTATAAATTGATTGTGTTAATTTTCATATTTTTTTAGGTTAAGAGGCTCTGATCTTCATGTGGAAGTAGAAGTTGGTGAAACAACCCGATGCATTTTAGGAGGAATCGATCGTCCTCTTCAATTGCATTCTGGAGCTGGGGCACCCGCTCCATTCACGCATGCGCACAACGTTATCTCTTATCATCCTAATGCAGTTTCTGCGTAAAATCACATGTTGTCTTACCTGGGTACAAATTGTCATGGTAAATTACAGTCTTATCATGTGCCAGAAGTGGAATTTAACACAAAAATAATTTTTGATTCATTATAATTACTGTGGATATCGTTTCACATGAAATGTGGATTTATAAAGTCCGTTGTCTTTCAATGTTAAAACAAAAAGCACTCAAATGTGAGTATATTTGGCATCTCAAAATAACACATCCACAACATCGGATTGCATATAACGATCCTTATTAAAATTGTTTACTGTTTGCAACTGAATTTTTTATTAACTAGACCAACATCTGATAGTAAACAATAGTAACAAAGATGCCGCTTACCATCACACCATTTTTACTATTTGAACTGATAAATCAATAACCCATTGATGTCCATGTTTTATTTTGTTTCATTATGCCAACGAATATTTTAAACTTGAATAATGTCTATAGAAAACAATCCTTGTGAAATAGCTTATAAAATATTCACTCGTTCAAACTTTGTACGTCTTTCTTATCATGAAAGCGAAAATATTAATATGTTGATTTTTTGTTCACTTAAATCACCGTGCTTCCCCAGCCAAACTCATCCAATTTATTTTTCACCTTGTTGCAACAATTGTTGATACCAAGAATTCGCGAATTCTCCATTCCTTTGAGAGGTTTAAATGATTCAAAGAACTATTATGCCGCTGTGTACTTTTGTTATTACAAACGATGCATACGCAATTAACAAACAGTGTTCTGGTCATATTAACATAAGATTTCAATGTGGCTGAAACTAAAGTAAAATTAAATATGGCAATAAAACAACATTATACATTGGTATGACAATAATTACGTCATTCATACAAAATTATATTTATATACATAATTGTGTCTGTTATATTATTGTTTTATCCTAAATTACAGAAAAATATTTATGTGAAAGTATTTTGATTAAAAATTTATTATATTATAATAATACGATTAATGGTATTATACTTTTTAAATTCTTTAAATGGTGTATTTTTATACAAATCAATAATTATGTGATTTTGTGACATAAATTTACTTTTTCTATATTATTTTCCAATCAAGTGTAACATCATACAAGAGGGAAAAACAATTTAAATAATCATACAACAAGCCTTTATAATGTAATATTACGGATAACTAAAAGATGTGAAACTTAATGATGTTTGCTGATTTAATTCTAACAAACATTTTTCCATTGTTGAAATGTCATATATACTGTAATCATCACTTTGAAATCATTCTTCTATATATTTTACTGCTCCACTAAGTGTATACTTCTATCTCCATTCAATGGGATTGAAAAATTATGACATTATCACCTAAACATGTATTTTGTAATGTTGCTACAAAACTATGACACATCCCTAATTTCAGAGTGCATATTGTAAACATGAAACATTTCAAACAATCCTTTATATGATTGCTTACTAGAACATGATCAAATATAAATCAATTATAGAAACTGATAAAACAGTTGTACTTCTTAGAATGGTAAATTACATTATTGAGTAAGGAAATTGTGCAAAAAAAACTACCTGTTTCTAAGTATATTTTTACTATACTTACATCATTCTGGGGCAGTATAGTAGTATCGATGATGTTAGATAAAAATATACAATTAGATAGATATATTAGTGTATTTATTTATATAAGTGGCCATAATCTTATTTTCGATGATACAATCATGATCATTTCAAAAATTATCCGACCATAGCTTATAATAAGCTCCCAACCTGTTTGAAGTACAAAGTTTGCCTCCTGATTCAAATATACATTTTAAATCTTAATAACATACCATATTATCATAATTTAAATAAATACTACAAGAGTGGCCTTTACGATGCAGTAGTTTGACTTCTATGTGTGTATATACATTAAGACTCGATTAACTGTGTGATAAAACAATAATTCAGTATTGATTACGGATATCAAAATAAACGGATTTCGATGCAAAACCATTTTACTATCACCATCCAGCTCATAGCATGAAGTAATTTGCTTTTAAAGCAGTCTCAAAGTATAAATTATTATATTACTTAATTCACATTACCCGTGTGGCTTATTTTTATTAGACTTATCGGCCTCGATTGGCAATATGAAATGTGCATTACTTGTTTTAGGTTTCGAAACAGTATTTGTAATCAATTATAAATGTAAGAGAAAATAATTAATACATTATAGTATGATACTATCATTACTGTTGAAATGAAGGTAATAAATGTATAAAATACCGCCTTTCCAAGTTAAACACTTTAAATGTTCAGACTTATAATTATGTTAGTGGTATTCAACATCTCACATTTACAGCTCTGACAATAACATGCTATTTTTTATATGAATAGTCATTCAATATACCCACGTCAAAGTGAAGACAGCATGATTGAAGATATTCACAACAGATTAGAAATGGGAATATTGATGTTGTCATTCTGTTATCCTCAATGTATTATATTTTTATATTAGTGTAGTTTATTGTGCCTATAGGAGTTGTGATATTTTTAGCATTACTGTAACAGAAACTGCTACTAAAGGAAAAGATTATGATTTATTACATAAAAAATCTAGCAAATTTAATATTCTAAAACAAAAAGGAACTTTCCATTATTTTCCATGACATAAATGATTGGCATACCATTGTCGTCACAAAATAGCAGATTGAAAAATGTCATTCTATTTAAGCTGAATTTGCACAGACTTTTTTAGCTTTATTCTGTATAAATCGGTTTGTTTTTTTTTTGTATGTGCCTCCCAACAGTCCTAGAAAAGATATTTTTGGAAATGTGTATAAAAGATAATCTTGTAAAATATTTTTAACCTATTTATATGAAGATTTTAGCCAGTTTAATTATATATAAGTTTTAATTTTATAATTTAAATATATAACTATAATTTACTTAATCTAGCCATATTAAAAAGTCATAATCATTGCTTTTTTGCTTAAAATTCACGCTATTTTTTAATTTTTTTAAAAGATATAAGTTATGTTAGATATTTAATTATAATTAATTAAATCGTTACAGTACATCCTGCTATGTAGAAAACATAGCAGGATGTACTGTTGACAGATGAAGTATTTTATATGAGGAATTAATGTAATATTTTTGTATAATTTAATATTCAGTATTCAGAATCCTTAAAGAATGAATATGTTTGTAATATAATTTCTGTTATATATCAAACATATCCGTTTATGATAGTACATTTATCTAGTACATCTAATAGGCCTGGTAATAATATAGACTTTTATTCGTAAAAAGTTCAAGCAATATATGTGCGGTATGCATGTGTTGACACAACGCTAGCCATATTGTTTGATTCGCCAAGTTTTTTTTTTTCCAATATTATTGAAATCCGAACTTCCAAAGTTATTCATAATATTGAAACAACAAAGAATTAACCGTTTGGCTGCTACTTTTTTTTTTTAATCTTAAAATACTTGCAAGAAATTTACCACAATGTATCATTTGTTTGTTGTTTAATAAAAAAACAATTTATCACCCATTGTGATCCGTTTTTGTGTGATGGTAAAATTTTACTGTGGCTTCGTTTACGCGTTTTTACATAATAGAAATAAACTAATTTTATCTTGAAAAAATGTTTAGAATTTTAGCATTTATAATTATTTTGGTAGTGTTTTATTAATATAATTTTTGCATACGAAATTTAGCCCAAAATAATACGTACCGTAGAGTATTAATGTTAAACATACTATCTTGCATATTTACTGTGCGAAATATTTTTATATAGCTAGATGCTAAGACGTAAAACAGTTGCTTTAAATGTATCTAGCTGATTTCACAAACAACGATATATCATTGTTTAGCAGTCAAATGGTTAATTATCACATAAAAACATGTGTAAATTTCGCATTTTACATTTTATAGCAGTTGTAATCATATTTTTCTTTTATATTAATATGAAATAGGTGCTACATATTATGATAGAAATTTAATAAATGGCAGTATATAGAAAACTTTACATAACTAATTTTGTACTTTTGAAATCTTGGTCTATTTTATAATTATAGTAAAACACTGCACTCGGCGACATATTATTAATTAAGTTTTTTTATTTTTAGAGACTATTATAAAATAATTTTATTGCTTTGCATTTATTTTTGCAAAAAAATGTGTATATTGTGTTTTTTTAATTTTTTTGTTGCTATTTTCATAGTTCATGATCAGTAAAATGTGATGGTTTTGTGCCATTATAAAAATATTTCATACAACAAACAGCTTGTTCAAATGTGCTTATTATTTTGTTAAGAAGTTTTCATATTATCTAAATAAAATGTTAATTGATTCATATTCCTGTGGTTCTATTTTTTCACCATAAATCTATACCCCAATTATGGGAATACTTCAAAAGGAATCGATCCACATAAATGTTCCTTCACAATCCAGGACTAACGACTGATAATATAAACCACAAAATGTTTGAAAGCAAGCCAAATTTTGTGGTTTTATTACTCATTATTTTTTTAGATTTTTATCAAATAAAAATAATCTGTAATGACACCATACCATTGATATGCCAAGAAGACACCAAACCAGTAGATAACATTTATTTTATATCTAAAGCAAAACAATGTTGTCATTCAGAGTATGTATTTGTATTGTCAATTTATCAATAAAAATCGATTTCACTGCTTTTCCCCTTTTCGAAAATCAAGAATTAATATAATAAATACAATGAAGATTAGTGAAATTCACATCATCAAATTGTTTTTTTAAATTTCATCTTTAAAATTATGAAGATTCTGTGACTTTTTAATTTGTGTAATATTCTGATAAAATATATTTTTAATCTAACTTGGAGTACATTGAGAACAAGCCATTGAAAAATAACTAGTAATCATTTTTTTTTTGTGGTTTTATCTAATAACAATAATTTCAAAACTTTGCAATTGCGCAATGATTTGATTTTTTACAAATTGATTTGCTTGTATTGATTTAATACGATTTTGTTTTTGAATGAAATTACAAAAACAAATGTAGGAAAACATGAGCACAATGTTCGAAAGATGATTTTAAATTATCTGTTATTAATATTTAGCGACATATTGTCGCTAACTATCATTGAATATTTTTTACTGTTTTACCTAATTTTTTACTTAAAATTATATTTCGGGACTGCTTTGCGATTCTACTGGCAACTTTTAAATTTTACTTCATCCATGAAAGTCATTTTCTGCCCGTCGTGTGTCAAATTCAAAGTTGTCAAAATTAAATATTTGTTTTAAAATTAGTTAAATTTCATTACAATGGAGTTCGAATACAAAGCCAGTGAAATTCTATCAAATGATTTCGTCACAGTTAATAATGAGGATGTTATTGCATCTTATAAATTGAGTAGCGAAGAACGAAGGTTAAATCGCTATTTTTACAGTTAATCTTATGGTTACTCATGGGAAACGTCTTTGTTTCTAAATTGCCCGGCGGTTAAATTAAAATACGTGTCTTAATTTTTTTCTTATCCATCTATTAAAATATTTTCGCAAATTTACCGGTGGTCTTTTACCATTCCAGGAGAACCTATCTACAACTAGAGAAGGTTATCGATGCATTAGGCGAATTATCAGCCATCGAGCAAGAACTTAAAAGTCCTATTACTACTTTTAAAAATTTGATCAACACTAACCACAGAGTTTATATGGCAATAGATGCAGAATACAATAAGTAAGTATATAAAATAGTATCTCCTATCTTGTCATTGGCATTGACTATTGATGTTTATTTAATGTAATTCGACTAATAATAAATCTCCGTAATTTCCGATTTTCAAGGTCTGCTCAATCAATTTCAAAGCATTCAAACTTATGCACTACCTCGACATTGTATATTTTCATATTTAAAGTAAAAATATTTTTTCTAAATACCTTAATGTATGCAATGAATCCATTTAATTTTAGCAGTAAAGGTGCTGCAACCGGTTTCATAAAAGTCGGTGAGAAAAAGCTGTTTTTAACTGATGGGTCAACAGAGCAAGTGGCAGTAAACGTGACTTGCGTGTTGGACTTTTACGTTTATAATACTCAACAACGCAAAGGCTGGGGTAGAAAAATCTTCGACAATATGCTAGAGGTCAGTGTTGCTATTATACTATAAATTTTAGCCATTACACACAATAAAAAATACTATTTATGCTGTACCATGCAGTTCATGCAATTCACGTAGTATTTAAATCTCAGAATTTCAACTTTGAACAACAAGTTCTATTTTATTTATTTATTGCGTTAGTTAAAAATAGGTTCTTCACTCAATATTTAATTGTATTTGACTCACTAAATATATGTTATAATCTTTATAGTAATAAATCTCCAGTTAATCTAATTTTGGTTAAATATTTATGATGTTATAGAGGTTTTTACCACACAAATTTTCAGAATCTATCAGTATGAAAAATGTTGATTTTTATAAAACTGAGCAAAATGCTTCCATATAATATATCAAGGCCACATGCATGTTGAATACTCTGTTTTTTTTTTTCATTATTCTTTAGTTTAAATCACAGGTTCCCAACCCTGTTTTAGCCTACACCCTCCTTGAAAAAAAAAATTACTCACCTCTCCACTAGCTTAATGTGTTCATTTTTATTTTTGCTCATATTTTGAGTTATGTATTTTTTCTTCTCATACCATATTCGCTCCCAAAGTGCAGCATATGGATCTACACAGTATGAAGATATCCACTCCGAAAGTGAAGTATATGGATCTCCGCAATATGAAGACATCTTAACAGATTATTTTTCGAGAATTGTTTGCCAGACAATTGCTCAATGCAATGGGTATCTAGTCCTGCATTTTTGGATTGTAAAAATCCCACAGATATGAGAATCGAACCCGCATTCCCTGGATTGCTAAGCGCGTACGCTAACGTCTACACTACCGTTTCTACAACATCATATATTCTCATTTAACTAGTATTGCCCTGAAGGGTGGCAGTAGGTCCTTCAATACCCCTTAAATTTGTTCTAAACCAAAAACACTCCCTTAGATCTCTTTAACAACTACCATTGGACAGAACCAATCTGTTGGAAACCAGTAGTTTAAGTGATGAATATATTTATATATTTTTTTACTCATTCGTCATCTGTGACTAGTGGTCCAGAAATAGGCAAAAGCAACATTATAGTGGTAAAACCAATTATCAAGAAATTTATGTACATCATTTATTATTATAATAAGTTTAGACAGTGACTTTGTTCACTCAACGTCATTTTATTACTATCTCTTTATTTTCAGGTTGAAAACATAACTCCAGCCGATATGGCATTTGACCGGCCTTCGTCAAAGCTTAGCGGATTTCTAGCCAAGCATTATAATCTGACTAATACTATATGGCAGCCGAACAGATATACAATATACAAGGACTACTTCGATAAGTATTCAAACCCTGCACCAACAGGGAAACAAAGCAATGGATCATCCAGGTAAAAAACTTCTTTTCATATTTTGCAGATAAAGCCATATAGCTTAATTTAAAATTAAATCAATATATAATCCAATAACAGTAATCATCAGAAATTATTTCAGGCATTTAAAAGTAAAGCAACAACACTCTGACAACAACCACTCAAAATATTTGCAGTGTATTATATTAATATTTTATTTTTACTTAGCATTCGGAAAATAATATCGGGCGGATTCAATAATTCTCCTACTGAGTGTCAATCAACTCGATCGTCCCAAAGACGTGGTGATTCAATTAGCAAGGTAAATTCTATTTTTATCATCACTTAATTAATATTCTAAGATCCAAGAGCAGACTGAGCATTTCCCTGTTTCTCCCTCCCGGGATTTTGGTCTCCTAAAAGACTATCAAGTCCTATCCACTAGGTACATTCACCAGAAACTAATAGATACTATCTGGGAGGAATCACATAAGTACGAATAGAAATAATAATAAAAATTGTTTTGATTAATTCTGTTCATATTAATTGAGATAGTACTAGGCCTAGATATTATTAAACCATAAGCTAGGCTGAGTGCTGTTCTTTCTTGTAGAAGATTACAGCTTTTGCATGTGATAAGTGATGTCGGATTGCTATGATGGAGTTTTATGTCTGTGAAACTGCTTTATAGAAGGAAAAGGAAAAGCCATTGCTTTGAAAATTCATAGTATATTTATTGCTTCTTTCAAATGACGCAACGTCTGCTAAAATCATGAGTAAATGATTACCAGTATTATAAAACTCTCAATTTCTATATTTTCAATATTATTTATTTCAGATTATCCACCAGGTACCACCTTCACCATGAGGAAATTACCCACCGAGATTAAACCAAAATAATTTTGAAATAATACTTAACAATTTTTGCATGATAAGGCTGTATATTAGTATAATGAATCTCCTCCGGGTAGCTTTTTAGGCTACGAAATATTTTTACCATTTGATGTCAATGAATATAATTATTTTCTATGTATATGATCTCACATATATATTTGTTTATTCTACCTTTAGTTAAGTAGAAACATGCATTTATCTGTACTGATGTATTCATGAAGACAACTGCAATCTATAATTCTTGAGAACATATGGTATTATATATATTTAATTCAAGTAATGAGCTAATCGAATTGACAGTTATATAAACAGCGGTTCAAGGTTAACTTTGAATTGCAGCAAATAAATGTCTATGGTTATAAATACTCATAAATTCTATATTCTATTTCCATATATGTTGATATTTTATCTATTCATAAACCACCAGTAATAATATATAATACCAAAGTAATATATAATAAAAAACATTAATTTCATTCAGCAGTAAAGAAAACATCATTATAATAATGATAGTAATTGCTTTAAAATCATATTCTACTATTAACATATTGATGTCAGTATTTTGGGTTAACTGTTTTCTCAAGAAATACTGTGATCTCATGTTATTCAAAGTTAAATTTCACCAACATATAAACTATAAAAGCAAGGTATCTGCGAAAAATGATTTAGTTTAATTGTTAATTGTTTAATTCTACTCTTTATTTAAGCATATAGATCTACGGAGTGTGAAGACTTCTTTACAAATAGTTTTTCTTGAGGGTTGCTTTTCAGCTAATTGCCCAACCAATTCTGCATTTTCAAAATTTTAGAAAATGCGAGAAGTTTTTATGCAACTACAGTATTTAAGGTGGGGCTAGATTATTTAATTTTTCAATCTATTCAAATAAAATAACTAAACATATAAGATAACTTTACTCTTCTTCTTTTCAAGCTCTGCAAATATCCTGATGTGGGACAAATGAGTTTTCTATGCCTTTTTTAATTTCCATTCTGCTCTTTATACATGCACATTTCATACTTATGAAGAAACCCTTTGATTTATCAGTCAATGGAAATAACATATTGTAACCAGCATTCACCAATCGGTTATAAGTGTCAATATCATTTTCACTCCCAAAGCTATATGCTGAATGAACAAAAGTAATAACTATACCCACATATTTTTCACGCTTAGGAAATTTTATAATATCTGTGCTTGTATAACAAGAGATCACTGTATACCATATTTATACTGAGTGACTAAAATTTGAATAGTTTCATTCCAAGAAATGATATTAGGCAATTAATTAAGAAATCTATAAATGATTGAAATTCGGGTGCTAGAAATTAGGACATTTTTATTAAACAAATATTGAAATTACAGCCGACAGTCACATGAAAAATGTGTTCTCCAAAGTACAATTATGTGTATTTTAATTCTTTTGGTGCAAGTCAGAAGTCAGGACATGTTATGCTGCTCATTATTTAAAGATTGATACTGATAATTTGTTACTTATACCCTCAAAACAGCTTTATATTTTATACAATATCAATTTTGATTCATTTTTGATGTGAATAAATTTTACTCATTAGAATGCTTTCTTCGGCTTAAAAATTATTGTGTGTTAGGACAATGTTACAATTATGTAAAATTGTAGTATTTTGACAATTTTTTTGTATATGATAAAAATATATTTCTATCGCTTAGTAAATTATCAAGAGATGAAAATGCATTGCAGCTAAATTTAACCGCATGCCAAGATATATACTAATAATAAATCATCTCTGTTGTATTAAGAAAATTACCTGAGTCAAAAAACACGTATGGCAATCAATTATTAAACAGAGAAGTATTCTTTCTCGAGATACATTAGGAAATAGAGAAATAATCTGGGTCAGACGTATTTCATTATTCCTCTGAAAAATAATACTGTCATATAATTACTTAATTTCTGATTTTTTTGACTTAAATACTTTGTTTATTACACCACAGATTTATATAATTAAAAAAAATATGGTTGTGTTGAGTGTTCGCTATAATTTATTTTGTGTTATTCACCGTCTTTGTTTAACTCTTAACATTCCACTTGTTAATTTAACTTAAGGGTATAACCCGAATTTATAATTTTTATTAACTTATTTAAATTATTAATTTAATTATAGTATACCATTGTTACTATTTTATGGTGCACTGAACTTCTGTTTCAAAACTGTGATTCTAGTATCTTATCAATTAAATTATTTATTAAACAAATATATTAAATTGAGGTATTAAAATCAAACAGAATTATCTACTATGCTGTTTTATTTATTATTTAAAAACAGTGTTTGTATGAATTCTGGCAAATAGATAATTATTTCATGTTACACTGCATAATTTTACTTAAATTAGTATTAAAATAAAGCTTTTTCTAAATTTTCTAGCATTTTCTTTCATGTAGATGATATTGTTTGACTTTAAACCCTCTAACTTTAAAACAGTATTACTTATATCAAAATTATGGATATAAGTTATACCAGCTATATTATTTACCATTTGAGCACTTATGTAGGCGTTACTTATTACTTTTTTGTAATTAGGAATTCTCTGTGGGAAATATGTAGTATTATTTAAATATTAATTTATGGAACTATTTTATTATTAGAAGTGGACTTTTTATTTGTCCTATGACCTAGGAAGACTATCACCATTACCAATGTTAACTTTTTAAAAAATAAATTATTTCATACCACACAGTGATTATTTATATTGCAGCTTACAATACATTGTAAGTTTTTCCATTTTCCTTGTAATGATTCTCTGCAATGTCTCCCTCATCACTTCGCCTGACACCCTTTCTTATCCATGTGTAATGTTTTCTTTCTATCCAAATATAATTGGTATTACTGAGAAGTGTTGTAGTGATTATTAAAGCATTAAATTTATTAATCATTTTTTATTTTTCCACACGTTGAAATATTAAAAATTATCAGATGATGAGTATATAATGTATGGGTAAGTGATATTTGCTGTTTGCGGCATTGATCAACTTTTTGACCATTCTGGATGTCATTGCGTTGCCACAGAAGAATAATCGTAATTGGACCTTGACAATTACAGAAAATCAATCGATATTATGAGAGAAGTAATTGACCTCATGTTTTAATTCAAAATTTTGAAAGCAAGCAATATTTTTAATTTATGTTGAACTCCTGAGGTTCAAGTTTGATGAAGCACTCATTTGGTAATATTTATATGAGTGAAAGCTAGTAATGCAAAAGGTAAAGTAAAACCATAACATTTTGTAATTTTCTGGAAGAAAGAACACTAAAGAAATAAAGCTTTGAGTATATAATATTACAATATATTGTAACATATTATGCAATGTCTCTCTCGGGTAACAGAGCTGTAATCCCCAACTGCTGTGCCGTGATGCATTTCTCTAAAAACATTTTTATGTTTTTATATTTTATATTTTTATATTTCTATGATTTTTTTTACTGGTATACCGCAGAATTTTGAAAGAGGCTTAGTGTGCTGTGAAAGATAAAAGGTTCAGAGCATTGGCGTAGAGATTAGTGTGCGGGCTCGCAATTCGGGAAATTGCGGGTTCAAATCACCTACTGTTAGATTTTAAAAAAAATGCAAAAATGAGTGCCCATTGGGTTGAATAACATCAATGTTATAACTACGCTCTATTATTTTAACGAAGCATTTATAAGTTTTTTAACAAATAAAAGTAACAAGTTGAATTGTGATGGATTTAGTCTAAGTTTATATTTTTTAATTTGATATAGGCATGTTTTATATTTATATTTAATTATATATCATTAGTAAGATATAGGACTTTTTATTAAAATCTACGAGCTCAAAATCGCAAAGTGGGCTAAAATCACCCAGTTTTAAGGTGTGCGATCATATGAATGCTATATTTTACAATGGCAGCACCCTAAAGATGTCACCCGTCTAGTTGAGTCGGAAAGATTATTGTTTATTTCTAGAAACATTTATGTTTGTGTACAGGTTCCTTCGTATTAATAGTTTTGTAAGTATTGAAATTAATTACTCTGTAATGTTTATATGCGGAATTAAATACGTTCGATGTAAATGCCGCGAATTACGATGTAGATGTTTGGACTTCCTGATAGCGTTTATTTTCACATGTTTCCAAGGATGCGTTTTCTATTCACCGAATAGATATTCTCACAGTGCTTCGTGATTCTTCATTCTGTGTACTATACCTACTTGACAGCATGCAGACTTTAGTATTTTATTGAATTTTGTCGAAGACAGTTAAGGTGCAATAAACGTCATCTGCCTAAAATATGGGTTGATGGCCTATATTCAATCACCGATTTTCAAGTTCATTTACAATGACAACTCACGTGCCCGCGTTTTAAATAATAATAGTGATAATTTATTCAGCGGTTTGTTTATTTTTTATTTATTGTGTTTAAATTATGAATCTTATTTTTTTCACAAAAACTCGTCAATGGTAAAATAAAAATACTAATAACATTACGGATATCGCCTGCTTTGTGTTTATTCAAAGATTATAAGTTTACAATTTGTGATAGATAAATTTTGATATGAAATGGAATAAATTCATAAATTATTATAATTATCAGCGGAAATATTCCATCTCTAAATATTAACCATGTTTCAATTATTCGCTAAAAATGCTAGACAATAATTCCTTAAAACTTGTTTGCTTTTATTGTGTTTTGTATGTAATAATTGCATAAATTCATACATTATCATGAAAAAATGTTTAGTTAAAAGTAACGATAGTCTGCCTTGATTAAGTTACTCACAAAACTTTTCGCAAATACATGATGAAGTTGGGAGCACTATTTACGCAGACAATTGTATAGTTTAACGTTTCAAGCTGCACAACGCAGAGACCCATCATTATCCAAAGGTCTTTCGCAACAGCAGGTTGCACGCACAAGCTGCTATTGTGAAAGATTTTTTGGATACCCACTTCGATGTAATAAAAAAGGATAAATGATGCAGCATTTTATAATTTGTGGACCGGTAAACGCAGGAATAAAAAATATGTAGAATTCAATTTATTACTTTTTAATGACCAGCAAATGACAATCTTATTGCTATTACAAACAAAAACAATATGACAAAAAAAATCACAAATCCGATCAGTAAATTAATTATATCGTTATAACCTAACGATATAATTAATTTACTGATCGGATTTGTGATTGGTTGGGTTAAAAAATCTCATATTTTAGGAAGGCAACATTTACTTACTTACATTTACAACATAAAAAAACCGGTGCTGCATTGACAATTGACATTGAAATGTCAAACTATACAAGTGTATGTGTGAGTAGTGCTACCAACTTTATTATGTAAATGCAAAAAGTTTTGTTATTTACTTAATTTCACAAGCTTGTTACTTTAACCTTATTGTTTCAACCCGAATTGGAGTACTCCAACTGTGCTATATCAACATTAAAAAAAATTCAAGTTTTGAGTTTCAGTTTCTCATTGTGAAACTTAATTTTTCTTTTAGGTAATTTTATAAACAACGTAAGGAACAGCCATTGGAAAAGATGAAGCCCTCCAAAGGGTATTGCATAGAAACGTGCGTGATGACGAATGTGCATTGTTGAATTGCTGAATCGAAACAATCGCCAGAAGATGGGTGACATTTCGGGTGTAGATTGGCCACCATCTTTGACGCACGGGGCATTGCCGCATAATCCTCTGGGGCCTCTACCTCGCTACGCGTACGGGGAAGACGCCTATGTGCCTCCTGTGACGCAATGCGAGGGGACTGAGGTGGAAACGCCAGGGTCTCCACGTAATCGTTCAAAGTATGGAAAACCACCATACAGGTTAGTGAAACATTAACCTAAACCTACTAAGTTTTTTCTAAATTTCTTGATATTTCATTTCAGTATTTCACCTAACTTTAATATGAAGCCTTAGGCTTTAAGCAACTTAATTTTAAGGCATATGGGTACTGTACTTTTAATTTAATGGTTCAAGTATCTATATACAATGATTATAAATATGAATCCAATTCATAATAACTCCATCAATTAACAATATCATCAATATGTTATAATTAATATTTTCGACTGATGGTGCTTGATGGAAATTGATTTTAAATT
>JAGVSQ010001611.1:0-19530 GCA_022683975.1 Rhyacophila evoluta | reverse complement strand
TATAAAAATAAGAATGGAAATATTTTTGTATATATATATTTTTAAAAATTGTATTCCATATAAATAAAATCTATGCGGTCAATTGGTTAGTCATTCAAAATATTATTTAGCATGAGTTACAGCGAATAAAAATTCATCATGTATTTATTTAATAAAACCAATAAGATTTGATAACGATTGCAGGTTTAAAATTTAAATTAGGTATTAAAAATATATTATAGACCCCTCTTTTTATACTTTCTAGGCTACAGTATGTATGTATACATATATATATATATACACATTGTACATTCATGATAAATTATTCGTGGAAATTCTCTGACCATTTTGTGAATTGTATTGATTTCTGGAAATTAGTACTGGTTGGTTTTAGTTATCAGTAATGGTTTCCCCTATCGTATTTCCATATTCAAACAAACAGGCGCGTGCTGTCATTTGTCAATAAAGTATGTGGACTAATTAATGAGAATATTTTATCGACGGATGTGTAAATTCATATACACACACATACACGGCATGAAGACATATCAATTCTCATTAGCTAACTAGTGGTTAACTCGTGAATGCGTGATATATTTTCATTTTAACCCTTTGTTATATCAGATTTGCTATTAAACTATATGTTTTCTTCGTCCCCCGTTATGCGGGTGAATACCGTTGCTTTGCTAACGTGAAGCGTTCATCGAAGTGCTAGAATTGTCTGAAGACTAACTTCATAAAACAAGATGGCGTGCCGTAGAGTCTGTATAGTTCTTATTTTGCCCAAACTCCATATTAGGCGTTGATGAAAAATTACATTCACGCTCGCAATAGGACGCTGCCATTACTTTAAATGCCAGAAAACTCTGAATGATAAAATCTTGTGTTGAAACTGATATTTATGGGTACATTACCCAAAGATAGATTGACGTTTTGTAAGTTGGTAGATTTTAAATTAAAAATTTATACCGCGTAACTTTAAATAAAATATAATGCTCAAAAGTTGTTGCTATATCGAAACAAGATTAATGTATTCGATACTTTAACTATACTTGGATTTTTTATTATGACTGTATTTCCGCACATTATCATAGCCATGCTGCCGCTGCAACCTCCTCTGTGATGATCTCGTACTACGCATTCTGAATATCATAGTATTTCTTGATCCAGTACTAGCAAAAACCGTTTTCTTGTTCATAGTTAAAAATTAATACGTTAGCATAATAATTGATGTAGTTCTATTTCAATACAGCTGATTAAAACTAGGCAAATTATACCTAATTAACATAATTTTGGCTGAAATAGAGCATTGATATTTTACATGAGTTTTTTTTTAATACCACCAGTGTCTATATTCTTCTAGCCTTTGTTTATTATGCATGTTATTCCTATGTGTTATCTGTAAAATCTTGTTTTATATTTTTGTGGTGATTTTCTTATTCATCATATTCTTAGTTATTTATTATTGTCATAGCAAAATAAGTCTACATATTAGTATTTACAATAAACGTCTGTTTTTAAAGACCACCAAAGATGACATTGTGTTGTGATTTTAGTTTGCTTTGCATCCATCCATACATCATTTTTATGCAGGATTATGTGACCTAACCATACCAACTGTGGACCAGAATAGACGATGTTCGATAATTTATTGCCTTCGACAAGATGACAGGGGTTGAAATTTGCCGCGTCCTACCGACCTTTGGGGACCGTTCAAATTGAAAAACAAAAGAAATTGAAGAAAACGGACCGACCCGACATGCTTTTTATGACACTGAATCTGGTATCTAAATCTTCCTTACTGAGTTCAAAAGATAAAAATGATAAATTGGTCTCGGGGACGGTACTTACCCAAGATTTGTTATAATAGCTATTTGACGTATCTATATACATACATAACTCATAAAATAATTTTCGAACATCGATCGTTAAAATTCAACAAAATTATCAACATTGGAGTATATTGAAGAAATTTCAAGATAAATAATATATGAAAAGGTTACATAAATGTGCATAATATAGAAGCGATTAATGTATTCTAATCTAAAAGACTTCCAGATCCATTATCTGTTGTGCATCATCGATTTATAATATGTTTATCCTGTTTTGGGATTTGTGAAAAATATTCAATGTTATTATAGACATTATATTATACATCGTAAAAATATCACTTCTTAAAATTCATACGCGGATTGTCATTATGCAAGTCAAATTAATTTTACACATTATGCATTTTCTCAGACTGGTGACCTTTATATGGTGTAATATAATGTGATAATTTTTACAATCGTCGTATAAAAATACACACGATTATGTTTCAATATTCCCAGAGTTTCGGGGCCGAATTGTTTTACAGTCACGATTCGGTAATAAATTAATAGTTTAATGACATTGTTCACACATTTGCATTATTTAGGTTGAGAGACAATAAGGCTCCGCTTGATACAAGCTATCCAGGAATTGTGAAGGTTTATTTGTAAGAATTTTCTACCACAAGTTTGAAGAATTTATTGTTTACTTTCATTATGTCACGGTTTATGATGATAAAAGGAGTTTGGACCGGTTTGGGTGATGAGTTGATGAGATATTATTGATATATTTTATTATTTTATATCGTACCAATAGTTTAGTGCAAAGATATCGTATTCCAGTTTTTTATCAAATTAGTGTTATCACACACAAAAACCTTCGTGTGGATTATTTATCGCCATGCTGTATTTTTTTACATTGTTACGTCCAAATAGGTTATTTGAGAATGATAGTAGTGTAATATAAAAACGAAAAACCTCAATTATATGGACATCCCAATACTTTAAATGGAACAAAAATGGATTTTGAAAGAATATATTGACATTTTTGTTGAGTGTTGAGAGTATCATATTATAATAATATGTGTATCATATAGTATCGAAAATACACACACACGCAACGAATGAAATCGAATTTTCTTCTAGATAAAAATGTATGGTGTATTAAAGAACTCTTCGGAACATACTTATATTTTTTCGCTTTCCTATATCCACATATTCCAGTAAAAGCTATCGACATCGCCTGTTTTCGGCACAATATAAAGTTATCGCCGCTATCGGCTTTCTCGCGCACATGTGTAGTTTGATTTTTTTTGTGTGTTTGATGACAGCTGATCGGTAATAAAATTAAAAATTAAAAATATTCTAAGCTATAATATAACACATGTATACAATTAAAAGTTTACCTCCTTCACTCGTGGATATCTGGTGCTAAATTCACCATGTATGTGTCATTTTAAATATTGGAATATAATATTACATCACAAAGTATATATATATTTTTAACATATCTGGTCTAAAAATTAAGTATACGGATTTGCACAGTGTAAAGATAAATCTCCGTAAAGTGAAGAAGAATTTTTCCCATGGGAATTCGTTGTTTTGTTTCCTAATTGCTCTACCTATTGCTCATCTAGTCCCGCATATTTAGATTTAAAAAACCCTGCAACTGTGAGAATCTAACCCGCTAGCTTCGGTCTACATTTTAAAATAACAGTAATAATAAAATAGTTATGGTTAAAACATTATAATAGAATTGAAACGGTTCAGATTCACGAGTGTACGTTTTTATTATAAACATTAACTTGTACCTGTGTATTGCGCAGCCATGTTTATTTGATCCTTTAAAATTAAAAGTTAACTGTATGCAGCTGACTAATTTATTATTACTTGATAATTCAAAAAACGCAATTGTGAAAGATAAAAATTTACTCACCTCTTGTTCGTCGTCTTATAAGCGCAAATCGTTAACACAATGCCATAGTTATTTGCCTAAAATAATTATTTACGGCAAGTTTTTATCTGCCATGTGCCTGGCCTGTCACAATAAATGGCTTGTGAAATAAAATATTATTTATGCCTGGCATCTGCACTGCAAGTCCAAATTTTTGTCTCTACAGCAGTGGAGAATTGATCTAAGAGAGATCATAATGATCGATCCTAGTGATTAGTAATAATTATGAAGTGATTTTAAAAATAAACAGTGATGTAGCTAAATATATTTATTTTTATAAATATAAAACAAATTGAAAATAATAATAATTCCTATATACGAGTACATAATTATGTTATATGTATATTCATATAGCTTATCATTATAAAATCATATTATGTAATTATCTTTCGTATTTTATTTATTTAAAATGGATAAATCCACTTAAATTAAATTTAAATACTTCATGTTAACGTGTGTTATAACTTTGCATTACTTCATTCATTAATTTATTGCCTCCCATCACGTGTTAAATTTCAATACATCACTATTAAATTTATTGATTTACGGCAATTGTCTTTAGGCACGGCCAATTATGTCCATAAAAGTACAAAATTTCCATAAAAGGCTTTTAAAAAAATCAGAATAGCAGCGTCTACAATAAATTATCGTTTTGAAACAAAAGATGCAACGTAATATAGGCGATACTAATCGAGCAATATATTTAAATAATACTAAAGCTAGGATAATAATACTACGAGTACGTACAACTCTACCCCGATTAATGCTATTTTGATATAGTGCGTTTTTTAGAATCTGAAATAATGCTACATATTGCTAGAATGTATTCGACGCAGTATTGTTGAATTTAAAAATCACCGAACCCTTGATTGATTCAATTTGACACTGTCTTTAATTGAATTCGTTTTATTTGTTTTTATTAGTATCATTCCTGAATTGGGATCAATCATTCGTTGAGGTTGTGTCCGTCAATGTCGATTAAAGACAATTATTTTCCCGTGTGCTCGTATTTATCCCAATAACTTTACTAAAAACAATTATTGCTAAATTTATAAAGATTCAACTTAACCAGTGTACTCAACACAATTTAATTATGATAAATGTTGTATAGACACTTTCACATATTAATTATGAATGGAAGTGTGAAAATTCTGTAAAGTTATGTTTGATTCTTAATTTTATAAACGTATCAATATATATAATAATATTATGAAGTCTCGCACAATATCTTCCTGTGTATGATAGTAGAATGAATCAGAACCGAATCGCGTTACGTCTCACAGCATCTCTGTTTTCAAATATCTCAATAAGTGTGTCAAACAAAACAAAATACAATGAAAGTGGCTCATACGGACCCGTTTTGTTAAGTTAATTTAATTGATTGCTCACAATTTTAGCACGACTAAATTTAGTCATTCTGTAAATGTTATTTCCAGGTCCTAGTTAATTTAAAAGATTTTCCGTATGTTTACCATTTTTAAATCCACATGCAACATGTATTTTGATGATTCGACAGTGTTATTTATATAATCATCATTTTACTGAACGTAATGTGACTTCGGTAGTACAAATTTCCGGATAATGTAAATGTAGTATGTATGTATTTACATAATGTATATATTATATTTTAAACTCTTTACGGTGTATTCGGGTAATTATCGAAAGTGTGTAACGTATACTCTTTGTAAAGGGTTGAAAAATATAGAGAAGATTTATCCCTGCCTACATAAAGAATAATTAAAAACGTAGTCCTGTGGTTTTGACATTTAAATTTCAAATTCAATATCCTATTATTTTTAAAAACTTCTCAATCAGCTTACACAAAGTAATCAGTAAACACAAATAATATGAACATAGAAAGGTAGTGGGTTGCAATGATATATTATTATAAATTGTAAACATTAAAAATATTGTTTTACGATCTAGCGTTGTTTTTTTTATATTTAGTTTTACGGGTTTTATTGTTTTTTTTATTTAAAAAGTAAGTTTTATGTCATTTATATCATTATTCATATTTAATTTTAATGATTTAAAACAAGCGTGTAAGGTAAATTTATATTTATTTTACTATGTGAACATCTGTACATTCGTATAAAACGAGCCGCATATGATAATAATCTAATACATAATGTTATGGCATACACAACAAGTTTACTCCATCTAAATACAAAAAAAAACGAATCCCTATAAATGTGTATGTGATTTTAATGATATTTTTACTTCTTTTATTGCATATGTATAAACGGCCAGCAGTATATTTATTAAGATAACTCTCAATAAGTATACTAAGATCTAAAGTCAAAGTTAAACAATCAAGCATTGCCCATGGTTGTTGCTAAAGAATTTATTGCAACATAGTCATGAAAATCAACAAACGGAAGCAAAAACATTTTAAGTATTGTTATTTACAAACTCGTGTACAAAGTTTTTAATCTAAAGAGAAATACGTTGGTCTCTCTTGAAGCTCTTTTGGTATATTTTATTATAAATGTAACTATCACATTTTGACTTAATAATACTTCAAGATTGCTTGCTAATTAAATATGATAGAATATAAATATAATACCTACTTGTGTTTCATTGAACGGTTCTTAGATTGTTAAGAAATAAATAGTGTTCGACCGAGTTTCGCGATTTCCAGTATGCAAATAAATATTTATGAGTTGAAATTTATTTGAATAACGGAATTATTATGGGAACTAATGAAAAATCACAATCGAAACTAACACGCCTTTTATAATGATAATGATTTGTATTTCTGAGCAGAAATTGTCTAGGATTACGCCATTGCGGTTTAAGTAGCTTGAAGGCCCTACTTTAAAAGAAAAAAAATTAAAATAACTGTTTTAGGAACATTATTTAATTCGGCTATGACCGCAATAGTTGCTTACGTTATTTTTATAGAGTTTGTGGTAGTTTACCGCGTGTTTGATCATGCAACATGATGCATATATACATATCATCAAAAGGGACGACTTTATGAAGTTGCGAAATTTAAGCTAAGTTAAAACAAATTACACAAACGTTAGCTATGAATAAATAACGACAACGCCCTGATATTTATACTACATATGTATGTATTATTTTTGGAAATTTTTCTTGCATATACGTTTCTTGAGTAAAACATATGGACATCATGTTACCTCCACAAAATCTCATCGATAGCTAGTTGCACAGATATTATTCTAAAAAAATTAAGACTGCATCTCTCTAAACTCACTTTAACTCAGGTGAAGCTATTATAATATTCTGCATTTGTTAAGATTATTAGGTTAATTGAATAACTTTAAAGTAAGCTTGACCCCAAATTGTTGTGAAAAAATGAAAAAAGTCTATTAATTTAATGAATAAAAAAATATTTTCAATCGAATATAATCAATCAGCCTATTCGCAATATCGAAATAGTATCGAAGCCAGTTGAATAGACGTTTATTTTATTACTTTCCGAATAAACTTTATTCGCCGGTTTAATTTTTAATCCACTTTTTGTGTTGGCGAATGCGTAGAGAATTTTCTCGCGTATATAATACCAATCCAAAAATAATATACCTTTCAGCAAAAGTATAGCTTCTCTATTCAACGTCGGCGCGTATACCAAAGAGTAAATGAGATAAACATAACGCTTAGTACACTTTGTATACAGCAGTTGCTCGGGCAATTTTCAACCTTTGCGACGCGCGGATTCATTTCACATAGGTGAATCGTCTTGTGAGGACGTACGCTCGTCGCTCTGCGTATAAAAAACATCGAGAATTTTTTTCAAACGCGAGTTTTCGCTCAATATTACGACGGTTTATTTCAATCCGGTTCCGGACTGTCAATGTTTATTGAATAGCAGTTTAAAACAAGGAATATATTTGATAAAAAAAAGTTTTTTTTGTTAGTGTCATAAAAAGACATTATTATTAAGTTTTTGGTCTCGTATCATGTGAAACATTACATATCATATGTAGCAGTGTTGTTTGGGAAACTATGCGATGCGGAACGAGTAAATGTATTCGCGGAGTCGTTGAGTGACGTTCGGCGGAATTTAATCTCAATTAGGGACGCGTGAATATTAATCGCGGTGGATCGTCCCAGACCTGGCCGGCCGATTTGTGTAGCATGGTTGTATTTCGGGCTTGCGAGTCAAAGACCCCGGCTCTCCGATTTAAATCGCGCCGTACAACCGGCGGAAATCGTTTGTAAACAATGTTTTGACTTTTGACAATTACCGTGCGAGTGAGCCCTGGATAGTGCACACATAATAGCAGCAACTGAATGTTGATGCAAAATAATATTGCGTGACTCAAGACTGTTTCGATGCAAATCTTGTATTTGTGCCACTCGGCGATTTTCAAATACGTGTGGGTTTCGTGCTTGTACCGACTGACATCTCACGCGTTCAAATAAACGACTATAAACGCTTTATTCACAAAATATCATTTAAGTGCTTGTCACTTGTATTATACTTTTGTTAATTGGAATAAGATAAGAAATAAATTATTATTCAAACATAATAATACGTCAACACTTAAAACTGTAATAGGCGTAGAGTGAAGTGTCCATCTCTGTTAAAAATAATAATAAAAGGTACTGTGATAAAAAAGTGTTTCTGAAACTTTGTTCGTGTTACAAAGATATACATGTGCAGTGCTTTTGTTGATTGAAACAGTGATCGAAGATCGAATTATCGACCGTTGGTAGCGGAGTGTTTTTTTTTTGTTATGTTTGATATTCGCGAAGCTGATAGCAGCTGTTTTTCGCGGTAGGCTGTAGAAGAATCCATTCAAAATTCCGCTAATAAAGCAGAAGAGCGTCGATCGCGCGGGAAGTTTCTTCGGCAAGAAGTTGGTAGTTTCCAGCGATGTCAGCTGCAGGACAGTGGTAGTGAAGGGAGTGCTAGGGCTGGATTTGCCAGGAGGAGGCGTCGTGGTGGGGGGACCTGGTCAGCGCAGTTGGGTGCGACAGGCCGTGATGGGGGTGCTCCGATGGAGAGATCTCCCAGGAGTCAGAGCCAGCTTTGATAATTCTAAAGAGGTAAAAATTTAGTATTTCCCGACAGGAAACCTCTGGCGGCTTTATGTGTTCGCGAATAGGAACATTTAAATAGTTATGCAACGTCATTACTTTTTATATTGTGATCAAAGATGTAAATAAGTACGGTGACGTCACTCTAAAAGATAACATCACTGTATTTTATTATATTTTTGTCCATTTATAATATTTTGAAATTTTACGCGCTAAACAAAAAGTTTACAATTAATTCTGTCCGTCGAGAAGGCTTGATGCGAATATTTACTAAACTTAATTTCTATAAAATTTCTCCAATATTGTATATAATATTGTCCAATCGATCAGATGCAGATTGTGCACCAAGTGAATAACCGACATCGACACTTTGTATAATAATTAAGATATGTTCACTATACGAATGTCCATATGCTTAGTTTTGTAGTTCGTCATACTTCAAATACTCAATGGTGATAGTGAAATCGTAATGCTTTTGTCATTGTCATTTACTATACTCTAAAATCTGCAAGAACAAACTGGTTATATAAGCACAAAACGAATGAATATAAACCAATAAACTTCAGATCGAGTGAGGAGAAAGGACGTTGAAAGGAATCAGGTTTGCATATATTACAAAGTCAACTTGCAAAGTGAATGTATACAATTCAAATAATTACATGCAGGTTGACGGCTATCAACAAACTCGTGAAGAGTAATGTACGTACGTTAGCGAAGTCGATGCGAAATTCATGTCCACTTTGGCACTGTTGATTCTGCAAATCTCACCTGGCAGCGGAGTGGGCGAACGAAGTAGGCAATGAATCATCGCGAAAGTTGAGTGAATAGCAAAGCAAACGCTTGGCAGACTTTCGGTTATCGTGTACATGTATATAGATAGATATACCTTTAGTTTGTAATTATTCATTAAGTGCCTGAAGCAGAATGTCTAGCGCGAAATGAACTGTCTATGGAAATAGAACAATTACAGCTAAGTACAATAAGTTCTTTTGCAAACACAGCCACGGCGACTGAAGATGAAGTCGGGTTTATATACACGTGATAATAACGATGAAGTCAGCCCCAGATCTATCAGATGATATATTTAAAATACTAACGACACAAACCCATATTCTACAGCAGCCGAGAGTTAAGCCGGTTTGTCCCAAATCAATCAGATGATAATACTATCTTTAATATATTATATTGTATTAGAAATATTAATGATATTTGTATTTCTAACTAAATCTACCTGCAAATTAAAATACTCTTTGAATCTAGTTTTATTATGAAAAATTCACTTTTTTTGAGATATCATTGTTCGAATCTAGTGTAAATGTGTTGGTGAAAAAATATTATTTGCAGAAAAAAACGAATTCAGGTACGTAACAGTAATGACACGCGGAGCTTCCTTCAATTTTTTTGTAAAAAAAACGTAATAATTCAATTGATGTCAGTCTCTTAAGCCATATCTTGTGTATTCATATCTAATAAAATATTTTAAACATGTATTGTTACTTCGATGTCGTAGATTTGCGGGTTCGTTAACAACTTCAAAAGTGCAGGACTGAATTGGTCAATAACCATAATATTGTACAGATCAATATATTCTATTACTGGGAGTGGTTATCTTGACACTAGAGAGATTCGCATGCTCCACGTTTGTAGTAGACACGGTTAAAAATAGCTTTAGGCGCACATAATATAATATTAACGCTATTAAATACTTATGATTAAAAGCTTTTTGTGAAATTAAAATTGCCTTAATTAAAAATATTTAGTACGAAATTTTTATCAAACAGAATTTTCTACCTGACCTAGTGTATTATATTTTGTACTTCAATGTCACCTTAGCTATTACTTATCTTTCCTTCTAGGTTTGTTTCAGTAGATTACTCACTGGATTTGCCACAAAATGGCATTAAGTTAATGCTGTTATTTTTAAATCCCCTTAATGCTTTTAAGGGTGGATTGGACTTGTTTTTAAAAGGTTCCTTTTTTCCGTTTAATCCATTCCCAAGCTTTATGGCCGGCAGGTAATGCCAGGTGTTATAAAATATTTTGTACGACTTTTGAGGATACTATATCATATGATCTTTGAACTCATTATCCCAAAAATTGTTAAAAAATATTATATTTCGTAGGTGCATGCACTTAAAATAGGTCATCCGTTTTTAATGGACGTCACACATTGATCTTTAGAAACTAGATATTTTGTTGTTGTATAAGATTACTTAGATATTTTACCGACGCGTATTGGCACATTAATATTATAGTAATTATACATGAATTAGTGTGCATGTCACGTTTGTTCCCGTTCGTTTTCCACTTGTTACATTACTGACAGCCCAGTCGTATATCAGATCTTCGAGGGGGCAGCAGTTCCTACTAATACTGTATTGATATATATTTTAAATAACTGTCGAGTAGCGTAGTGATATAATATATTGAATATATTATAGTTTACAGATATGGTAAAATTGCATTGTGAAAGTAGAATAATGATAATCATAATGTCGTCATCGTTCGGTGGCGGATATAACACACTAAAAAAGAAGTCACAATAAATATTATAAGTTTATTTTGACTTTCACAATTTAAATAACACGTTTGCAACAATCCTTCGGCCAAATACGTGAAAGCACATGAATTTGTAGATACCTTGACTAATAATAAATCCTCTACTGCCAAATTCAGTTTCTCAAATTTAACCCGTACACTTATTACGAAAAACACCAAACATACCGTGAATAGGTTTTTTCCTATTCGATTAAAAATATCTGTAATTGATTTGTCATTTAAGTGGTGAGCGTTATGACCTTTTATACTGAAATTAAGTGCACATTTGGGTCGATAGAATAAAAAGTACTTAAACCTTATTTCCGAGAATATTTTTACAAATAACCTTCGTGTAACACCATTCTTTGATAACGCGGTTTCAATTCAAAACGATCTTAAACAGTTGGTAACCTCATATAACGCGGTGCTTAAAGAATGGGGTCTCGATATTGCAGGGTTTTGAATTTTATACTATTTTTTTTTGATCTATTTTTTTTAAACACACTGTGACTCGCCTTTCAACATACACAGAGTGACAAAATATATAAAGTGTCCGAAATAATCCTGTATTGTCTGTTTTGTAAATAATATTATTATTGGTTTCGTGGATTGTATATATGTGAATTAATAAAAATGTATATTTCTGTATACATAATTTTCAAAAACTTAAACCTATTTAAATAAAGATGGATTTTAACTATGTCTTTTTCCTCTAATATCTTAGTCTCGCATAATGCGAGATTTATTTGAAACGTATTATCCGTGTTGTATGGAGACTGTGAAACGTCTGTTAATATAATAAATATTCTTATTATTGGTAATGATTTTTAATAAATTTGCTCAATTAAACTGGGAAACCGAACAATTTAAATTAAACACGTCTACATTTCTAGATTATAAATTCATATAATATAATCAATAAATTAATTCGATTTTCCACACCGTTGTTTCCACGCGAATCTGGCATGTAATTGCTCAAGTCAGTTTATTTGCAATATTACGAGTCGCCAGTTTCATTTGGCTAAGAGCAAAATGCTATAAAGCGAACTATACTTATGCGTAAACATTATTAGTGACACGTTTTATAGTTTTAATCGTGTTAATTGTGGGACTATTAAACTACCGTGCTTAATATGTATCTATTGAATTTTACATAAATGTTAGTTACACTTAGTACATAATTAATATTATTCTTTACTAGGTAAATCAAATGTTTCGTATTTTCTATATATTATATACGGTTCTGAGAAGGTTTTCCGCGCAAAACAAAACTATCGAAATAAAAACTCTAAAATATCTTTTCGTATTTCTATTACGTAACCCAATCTATTGTCCGCGGGATTTGAAACTGGAGATTATTGCGTGGGGGATTTTTTCCATTGGGAATAATTGTTCGGTGAGTATAAAGATCTAACTATATGTATCTTTTCATCTTATTTATGGTTGTCTGGTTTTTTTAGAGATCTTCCGATCTCTGATGAAAAAGAACATGGTACATGTTTGATGAAATTGTCCATTTTAACAGCGTTTTTGCATGTGATCTGCCATCAATAACTACGCAGAAACAATTGTATAGACATAATGTGGAAAGGTACATGCTGGACATAACATTATGATTTTAAAAATATATGTTAATTCGTGTATATAAATTATTATTGAAATATGGCATATTAGAGAAAATTTACACTTCGAAAAAAGTCTTGCCGATAAGCGACGTATTGCAGTTAGTGGTAACAAAAATTAATGAAATTGATCAGTATGACGATATGATGATTTACTTGTAGTATTCAAACTGTTTGGTCAATTTAGTATTTACTAACCGATACAAATAATAAAATGCGTATTCTCTCTTTCAAATTAACAAGTTGTCTTTTTGTGGACTGTAAAAATAGCCTGGAGAAATTTAGCGTCCGTTTATATCGTCGTTACCAAAACGGCGCCGAAGACGAAAAAAAAGTGAAACTTTCGAAGCGGAATTATTATGCGGAAGTTTATTATTAGTGATTGAATCACTATCTCTCTGTTTGATAATACGCGATTATACGACCAATAAAACGCGTTAGAATATAATACTAGACTTTGTAGAGAATTTCATAATAAACACAAACAGTCTATTGGAATTACATAAATTCAGAAAAGAAATTTAATTCACAATGATTTCCGTTGATAATAAACAAATTTATAATGAATAGATAGATACCCACACAATACGTACGTACGTCTCATTTACTGTACAATATTATTTATTTTATTTAAGCCAGCTGAAACCTTGTAAAAGGTTTATTTCGGCTTACAACAATATTTACATCGTATGATATATTGCAGTGTCTTATTTTTGAAATGGATGGAAACAATACTTGCTGCCAATTGATTTCGCCTATTTTACAATACTACATTGGCAGTTGGCTATTGGAGTGAAAAGAATTGCGATTTACCGAAGGTAAATATTTCACACTCAACATTATTTTAGCGGTAATTACAGAGTTAGCTGCAGTTTTCCTCACAAATTTTTCTAGTTCCAGTTTGCATTTCATGATACCAGAGGCTTATTATCACCCAAAAACATTGTGTAAGAAGATGTTTTTCTACCCAATTCAGCTATGTACGTTATTTCTTGGAGGTATCGATGTTCAGCATCTTTGAACAAACTATTATATTATTATAAAACATAAAATAGTCTATTGGATGAATGTTTGCGTTTAAACAGCTAATATAGAAAGATATTACTGTATTTTTATTTTGTATGTAATATATTTATCGATATATTTTTACAGTGGGTATATACGGATTTTAAGGTAAATGACGAATACGTAAACGCATCAGATTAAAGTGTGTGTTACATATTTGAATGAAAGACAATTACTGTAAATGCCACTTGTTGTGGAACAGCTTTTTCGTAGCGGTGCAGAAACATGTTTCATTAATTACGGATAAATACAATATTTAATATAATCTTTACAAGTAAACTATGTGTTGAGAGATGTTTTAATTGTATTCATTACCTAAAAGTCCTAATATACCTATACGTGTATTGTAAACTTAGGTGGCTAGGTACTATAGAAAGATATATCATCCCTAATACTAAGGAAGTCGAGGGGGCTTGTGGTAGACACGAGAGTGAAACTATTTCCTGGAAGTGGTCACATAGGGTTGTAATACCGTTGACCTAATACGAATGTTTATTAATCTACAATTCGCGCTTATATGTAATATGTTTTAAATAATTTAGAATTTAAAATCAATTTCCATCAAGCACCATCAGTCGAAAATATTAATTAATATGTTTTACGTTGTATGTTTTAAAATATTTTTCAAAACACTAAAGCGTGTTTTCTAATAGTACAACGCATTCAATATTAATGAAATGTGAGAGAATTGGATTGGCACTGGTTTTATACGGACTGAATATCTGAGATGAAATAATTTTGTCAGCTATGCGTTATGTTTTTCATTCATAGTTTTTTTTTGTCATACATCTGGCTCGCATTTCTTTTTAATGACACAGATTCTTTTCTCTCTTATTACAGATGAGAAAATTAAATGCGCGTATTATTCCGGAACGAGTGGGATGTGTGCGGCATGACTGAAATCATTTCTTCTCATACTCATATTCATTTTTGAACCCAGTCCGACGAACATTTGTGTATAATTACAGCATGTTTGTGAGGAGTATCTATACCGGCAATATTGTTACTTATTAACACATCATTTATAGGGATTTATTTGCCTACAATATGTATATATCTATTTTTAAGCCAAAATGAAATATTTTTAGTGACAAAGTTTTTAAAATATTAGTTGTTAGAACACACACATTACACACAATTTAGTATGAATTTGAATTAAGCTGATAACTGCCATAAACTATTTCACTGATGGTAAATGATGAGACCTAGATATCTCTTGTTCTACAAGTACTGTATGAAAACGAAGGCGGAACCATTATAAAATAAATTTTTGCCAATGCCTGATGGTTACTGAATGTCTGTTAAAAGATGAAATACACACTTATCAGATTCTGATACCGAATTATTGTCGTGAATCGGCTTTTCCAAAATCCAATGACTGAGTAACGGAGTTGAGTATTAATAGTAATATTTTCATTGTGTATAGACTGCGCATTCCAGTGAGCTCTCTAGTACTGGCTCAGTTATATCAAAACTCAAAACTTCCGACATGTTTAGTTGGTTGGCTGGATGCCAGTCTCATTCTGAGACCGCTTATAGATGGTGCTTCTAATGATCGTTGTATTTCTTTGATTGGCCTTCCGCGCCAGAAGCACCATCGATTCAACTAATTAACACGTGTATTTCTTATGTTTAATATTCGGCGATACTCATAACACTTTCTTTTACAAACACATTAGTTGAAATATGAAAGCCACTCGACTGTTTAAATGCTTATACATTCATTTTAGTCTACATTTTGTATTTCATTCAAAACAACTTTAAAGACACCGTTCACTATTGCATTGATAAATTATTATAATTAATTTTATCCACCGTTTCTCCTTAATGAAAAGCTATTATATTGAAATAATAATACATTTTTTATTATTTAAACCGGCTTCGTACGTGAAGATATTTTAACTAAGCATATATACTCGAGCGAATTTAAAACTTGTAGAAATAAAATATAAAAGTGTGTTATTGCCTTTATTTTTTTAAATTAACATGATGTAGATGTTAGACGTATAACTATCATTTTTATTACCAGAACCAGTGGAATATATTACTTCTCCTGAAAATGAATATATGACAATTCGTCACTTACAATTCGCCGATGTTGCGCAATTTTGCAGTGTTTCGAACTAGAAGTAAATACACTAAAAAAATACTTAACTCACGCCATCCAATAATAATGAATATATGATATATTAATATAATGATATTTTAGTAACACGATGAATGTTTAAAACAGTTTTAATGTTTGGTAAATATTTAGGTTTTTCTTCAGCTATACGTATACTTTATTATTATATTATTTTACGTTATAGTTTATGAACGTGATATGGCAGAAATCCCCTGTATAAGGAACGCGAGCTTTAGTTTACAAAAACACTTTTTAGTCTTACTGTACCATAAATGCATTCCAGCATCATAGGACAAAATTAATGCAGCGACGAATAATAAGTAACACAGAATGTGCATCTTGATTTAAATTAAAGCATAACTCACTATTCCTAATTCTGTTTAATCACAAATAAACATGCATTTCCTCTCTCATTTTAAATTGACATTTATTCGATGTAATTTTTATCATCAAACACCAGAAGCCGCTTTATGTTCTTACAAATTACAGTTTTTACTCGTTTACTTTCACAGTTAAATTGTTTCATCATCGGATAAAAACCTTATATAATACTTTTAAGTTGCAAAAATAATTTATATATTCAAAATTCGGAAAAGAAACTAATTATGCTTCATTAAATACTGTACACATTTTCGACACTACTGATTTCTGAGATGGATTTTGAATAACATAAAACACACCATAAATAACACTTGCAGTATGAGAGAGTTTACAATAAGTTTGGCAATATAAATATTCCGACCATTTGAAGAAAAAAATCAATTTTATACCATGTACTAAAACTAAATAATGCCTTACTAATGACACATTTTAATCAAATTAAAAGCGTACTAACAATTTCTGTGAATATTAAAATTATTTAAAGTATTTACATGTATAAACATAACGTTATCCATGGTCAAATTTTAAGGGTTTTCAGTATATCACATGTATCATAGATAGTAGATGTATATACGTGGTCATGAAAAAATCATGCAATGGTTTTTAAAAAATCTCGTACCATTAGTCGACGACATTGAGTGTAGAATATTAAAAAAAAATTGAATGTTTGAATTAGTTACATGAATATAAAAAACAGTCAGCAATTAACATTAACTTAACTCACATAATATAATGTATTATATTTTATTATTTCTCAGAACAAATCTCATAAACATTTCGAAGCCTCTGGGTAGCTGAATTGAATTCATTATCAAGTATACTGCAAACATATATGCATTCAATGTCATGGCATGTAAAGGATTAACTGTATCACATTTTCACCTGGCGGTAATTATTGCGTACTTCATTAAAAAAAAACACTTACATTTTAGAGGTCACTTGCTCAACAAGGCCGATTTCGAAATATTTTTTATTTTGCTTGCGGTTATATGTGGGCTTATCACAATTTCTGCTTTACCCTATTATCGTATATAGTAAATTGATTGATAAAAGAAAATCATATGTACAAGCAAACATTATGTTTATTTTATAGGGATCTGGTATCGACAAAAATGTATCGTTATTATACACATTCCGGTGTTAGATTACCGTTATCTGAGAATACTGCAATTTAACTTATAACAGTTATATATCTATAATAGATAATATTATATTTTAATAGTAACTAACCGTTATGACCTGAATTTCAAAAATCAACCGGAGGACGACGCATATTGGTATATCTATGATATCGTTTCATATATTAATTCAATATTCATTAATTAAATATTTTTTTTATTCTTGTGTTAAATGTGTTACTAATTTGAAAACAGATATTTTCGCGATAGTATTTAAGACATCAATATTATTTTAACGGCTTAAGAATCTTTGATGTACACGAAATTCTACTGATACTGTTTTCATATTTGTAATAATACAAAATATTTATTGATTTTTTTATTTAACTATACGAGTATTTCTTAATTATTATAATTGTATTATGTGTATAATATTTTATCAACCACATCAAGACTACTTTTAATAATAGTGTGATAACTAAATTTGATATCCATCATACACATATTATACCAATATTATGTATATTTAAAAAAGCCAACTAAAATGAAACACTAGACGTTATAATTTTCAAATATTTTTTCTACTAAAACTTATTTATATATGTTATTTTTAAATATGTTTATATGTATGGATAATTTAAAATTTTGGAATAAAACATCCTAATTTATAATCTCTCCCGCCTATAATCAATAACAAATATACGGTAATAAATTTCATTGCTAACTTACATATCTATTTCAGACAGATTTAATGAGTACATTTTTCAGATTCATTGATACTGCAAACAAAATAAGTTATTTAAGATTTCGAAAATTATAATTTGTAAAAAAATATTATTAATATTAAATAAAAGCATTAGTTTTTTTTCAGTTCTTAAATGGAGGTATCTAGGTTTGTTTAATTTCTTCACAGGAATTAATAAAACTAATCTGAAAATTCGACTGACAGATGCTGATATACTTATAATTTCGTAAGCATTTTTTTAACCAAAATGTCTATATGTTTGTAGGGATGAAAGGTCAGATAAATAATACCCACCAATAGTCAATTACCTACCCATGTTTTAAGATTTAAAAATAACATTAGTCCAAAAATATACTTTCCAAAATGTTAAATATTATTTAAATGCCAAGCACAAATTAACCCTCCTTTTTAATTCAATTTAATCCGGCATAATGAGTGCACTGCGTTATCGTCACAATATCGGATACTGAGAATGAGGGGTTGACTATATCATCTCTCGGATGGTCAGCTATGGTCGCTATGGTCACTCGGGGAGTTGCGGGAAATTTGTGGGTTGCGTTATTTTTTATTAGAAAAATTGTGCTCCCCAACCGGTGTGCCGCGGCAAAGTAATGTGTCGCGAGACGATGCTGGGTGTGTCACGGCCTATTTCTCTTATATCAGAAAAACATTGTTTTTTTTACGGTGTGCGGGCAAAGATAAAAGGTTACGGAGCACTGGTTTAACGTCAAGTTCATACGTGGTATTATTATGATGGATTTAAAAAAAAAAATATGTATTGTAATTTTAATCACCAGATTAATAATTTTCCAGGAAATTCCGTAACAATTTATACGGTACTTATTCATATTTTTCTTAATATTTCTAAAATACAGCATGACATGACAATCATATTCCGTCAAAATATTATTAAATTTAAAACGAATGTCATACAAAAAATATTGAAAACAAACAAAACAGACCTCTTCCAATGCCACAAAGTATACTAAGTTAAAGGTATTTTATTACTGAATTGACCATTTTAGTTTCTTGAAATTAAACCTGACAACTTTGACATATCCATGACGAAATTGGCTGGATTATCGATATTCAACACCTTGAGTTGAGCTGGCAAATGCATAATTAGATATATATATATTTAATTAATATTTTCGACTGATGGTGCTTGATGGAAATTGATTTTAA